>CM056594.1:31977178-32051579 GCA_029721355.1 Tegillarca granosa | reverse complement strand
TCCGCTATGTTAGCAGAGAATTGAATGAATAAGTAAATGCGGAAGCGAAAAGGCGTTAATAGTTGCATTAACTGTTAATAGAAAAACGCGATTAGCGCTTCATGGACTTGGCTGTCTCAGTTTTTCAGCTAGCGTGCTTGATTATAGAGAGAACATTGCTTTATCATCTCAACACCATGCGTAATGTATCCGAAAAAATATAATTTCCGATTTTTCTAAATCATTGCTTAAATCTACTACGTTTTTAAATCGGGTGTATTTCGTTCTATTTTTCTTCAATTTCCTTGTTCTTTGTTCACCTTAAATCGATTTAATCATTAAATACTTATAATTGTTTTCATTTAAAACGTGCTGATTAGGCTCAGTGCTCTAAAACAGGCGCACAAACATAACAATCTCGGTTTCGGACTTGTCTCCAAGAAGTGTTTGTGACGTCATAGACAAGAGCATTATGACGTCATAATTAGTAAATAAGAAGAATTGCGAATATAATCGGAACAATTAAAATGTAGGTAACCGGTCGTTTTTGTCCCTATTAAAGTAGCGAAAATGTCTCAAATTCGTGTTATACGTACAGGACGTCTTAGTTTATTCTTCAACGCAAGTCAAACGTTGTTTGTTTAAACGAGTAACTAATTCATTAATGAGTTTTTTGGCATTTTGACAATAAAACTTCAAGTGAACGCTTTTCGGAAATTACCAGAATTGCTAGAATCATTGTATTGACGTGTACCCAATTTGGTAATCGTTTCTTCGCGTGCAGATTGAAAGCGGTAAGTTGAATTAAATTACACACCGTTTTATTGCATGTACGGCAGTACATAAAAAAGTAAGGAAAAGAAAAAAAAAAAGCGACTAGATTTTTTCGCTATGTAAGCAGAGAATTGAATGAATAAGTAAATGCGGAAGCGAAAAGGAGTTAATAGTTGCATTAACTGTTAATAGAAAGAACGCGATTAGCGCTTCATGGACTTGGCTGTCTCAGTTTTCAGCTAGCGTGCTTGCTTATAGAGAGAACATTGCATTTATCATCTCAACACCATGCGTAATGTATCCGAAAAAATATAATTTCCGATTTTTCTAAATCATTGCTTAAATCTACTACGTTTTAAATCGGGTGTATTTCGTTCTATTTTCTTCAATTTCCTTGTTCTTATTCAAGTTAAATCGAATAAATCATTAACTACTTATAATTGTTTTCATTTAAAACGTGCTGGTTAAGATCAGTGCTCTCAAACAGGCGCACAAACATAACAATCTCGGTTTCGGACTTGTCTCCAAGAAGTGTTTGTGACGTCATAGACAAGAGCATTAGGACGTCATAATTAGTAACTAAGAAGAATTGCGAGTATAATCGGAACAATTAAAATGTAGGTAAACCGGTCGTTTTGTCCCTATAAAAGTAGCGAAAATGTCTAAAAATCGTGTTATACGTACAGGACGTCTTAGTTCATTCTTCAACGCAAGTCAAATATTGTGTGTTTAAACGAGTAACTAATTTATAAATGAGGTTTTTTCAGCATTTTGACAATAAAACTTCAAGTGAACGCTTTTCGGAAATTACCAGAATTGTTAGAATTGTTTGATTAACGTGTACTCCATTTTGTTAATCGTTTCTTCGCGCACACATTGAAAGCGTTAATGTTGAATTAAATAACACACCGTTTTATTGCATGTACGGCAGTACATAAAAAAAGTAAGGAAAAGAAAAACAAAGCGACAAGCTTTTCTCGCTATGTCAGCAGAGAATTGAATGAATAAGTAAATTTGGAAGTGAAAAGGCGTTAATAGTTGCATTAACTGTTAATAGGAAGAACGCGATAAGCGGTTAATGGACGTCGCTGTCTCAGTTTTAAGGTAGCGTGCCTGCTTCTAAACAAAACACTGTGTTCATCATCTTCAACATCATGCGTAATGTATTCGAAAAAAGATAATTTCCGGTTGTTCTCAAAGCGACTAGATTTTCTCGCTATGTTAGCAGAGAATTGAATGAATAAGTAAATGCGGAAGCGAAAAGGCGTTAATAGTTGCATTAACTGTTAATAGAAAAACGCGATTAGCGCTTCATGGACTTGGCTGTCTCAGTTTTCAGCTAGCGTGCTTGCTTATAGAGAGAACATTGCATTTATCATCTCAACACCATGCGTAATGTATCCGAAAAAATATAATTTCCGATTTTTCTAAATCATTGCTTAAATCTACTACGTTTTAAATCGGGTGTATTTCGTTCTATTTTCTTCAATTTCCTTGTTCTTGTTCAAGTTAAATTGAATAAATCATTAACTACTTATAATTGTTTTCATTTAAAACGTGCTGGTTAAGATCAGTGCTCTCAAACAGGCGCACAAACATAACAATCTCGGTTTCGGACTTGTCTCCAAGAAGTGTTTGTGACGTCATAGACAAGAGCATTAGGACGTCATAATTAGTAACTAAGAAGAATTGCGAGTATAATCGGAACAATTAAAATGTAGGTAACCGGTCGTTTTGTCCCTATAAAAGTAGCGAAAATGTCTAAAAATCGTGTTATACGTACAGGACGTCTTAGTTCATTCTTCAACGCAAGTCAAATATTGTGTGTTTAAACGAGTAACTAATTTATAAATGAGGTTTTTTCAGCATTTTGACAATAAAACTTCAAGTGAACGCTTTTCGGAAATTACCAGAATTGTTAGAATCATTGTATTAACGTGTACTCCATTTTGTAAATCGTTTCTTCGCGCACACTTGAAAGCGTTAATGTTGAATTAAATAACACACCGTTTTATTGCATGTACGGCAGTACATAAAAAAGCAAAGAAAAGAAAAAACTAAGCGACAAGCTTTTCTAGCTATTTTAACAGAGAATTGAATGAATAAGTAAATTTGGAAGTGAAAAGGCGTTAATAGTTGCATTAACTGTAAATAGAAAGAACGCGATAAGCGGTACATCGACTTGGCTGTCTCGGTTTTCAGCCAGCGTGCCTGCTTATAGACAGAACATTGGATTTATCATCTTGAACATCATGCGTAATGTATCCGAAAATAAATCATTTCCGATTTTTCTAAAACATTACTTAAATCTACAAAATTTTAAATCGGGTGTATTTCATTCTATTTTCTTCAATTTCCTTGTTCTTGTTCACGTTAAATCGATTTAATCATTAAATACTTATAATTGTTTTCATTTAAATCGTGCTGATTAGGCTCAGTACTCTAAAACAGGCGCACAAACATAACAATCTCGGTTTCGGACTTGTCTCCAAGAAGTGTTTGTGACGTCATAGACAAGAGCATTATGACGTCATAATTAGTAACTAAGAAAAATTGCGAATATAATCGGAACAATTAAAATGTAGGTAATCGGTCGTTTTGTCCCTTTTAAAGTAGTGAAAATGTCTCAAATTCGTGTTATACGTACAGGACGTCTTAGTTTATTCTTCAACGCAAGTCAAACGTTGCGTTTTGAAACGAGTTACAAATTTATAATGAGTTTTTTTTAGCATTTTAACAATAAAACTTTAAGTAAACGGTTTTCGGAAGTTACCAGAACTGCTAGAATTATTGTATTAACGTGTATTGCAAGTTGTTAATCGTTTCTTCGCGCACAGATATAAAGCGTTAATGTAGAATTAAATAACACGCCCTATTATTTCGCTCATGTACGGCAGTACATAAAAAAAAGCAAGGAAAAGAAAAAACAGCGACAAGCCTTTCTCGCTATTGTAGCAGAGAATTGAATGAATAAGTAGACGCGGAAGCGAAAAGGCGTATTAACTGTTCATAGAAAGAACGCGATAAGCGGTACATCTACTTGGCTGTCTCGGTTTTCAGCCAGCGTGCCTGCTTATAGACAGAACATTGCATTTATCATCTTCAACACCATGCGTAATGTATCCGAAAGTAAATCATTTCCAACTTTTCTAAAACATTGCTTAAATCTGCAAAATTTTAAATCGGGTGTATTTCATTCTATTTTCTTCAATTTCCTTGTTCTTGTTCACGTTAAATCGATTTAATCATTAAATACTTATAATTACTTTTATTTAAATCGTGCTGATTAGGCTCAGTACTCTAAAACAGGCGCACAAACATAACAATCTCGGTTTCGGACTTGTCTCCAAGAAGTGTTTGTGACATCATACAAAAGAGCATTATGACGTCATAATAAGAAACTAAGAAGTATTGCGAGTATAATCTGAACAGTTAAGATGTAGGAAACCGGTCGTTTTGTCCCTATAAAAGTAGCGAAAATGTCTCAAAATCGTGTTAGTTTATTCTTCAACTCAAGTCAAACGTTGCGTTTTGAAACGAGTAATAAATTTATTAATGAGTTTTTTTTAGCATTTTAACAATAAAACTTCAAGTAAACGGTTTTCGGAATTTACCAGAATTGCTAGAATCATTGTATTAACGTGTATTGCAAGTTGTTTATCGTATCCCGCGCACAGATATAAAGCGTTAATGTTGAATTAAATAACACGCCGTTTTATTGCGCGCATGTACGGCAGTACATAAAAAAAAAGCAATGAAAAGAGAAAAAGCTGTTAGCTTTTCTCGCTTTTTAGCATAGAATTGAATGAATAAGTAAATTTGGAAGTGAAAAGGCGTTAATAGTTTCATTAACTGTTAATAGAAAGAATGCGATAAGCGGTATATCGACTTGGCTGTCTCGGTTTTCAGCCAGCGTGCCTGCTTATAGACAGAACATTGCATTTATCATCTTCAACACCAAGCGTAATGCATCCGAAAATAAATCATTTCCGATTATTCTAAAACATTGCCTAAATCTGCAACATTTTAAATCGGGTGTATTTCGTTTTATTTACTTCAATTTCCTTGTAATTGTTAACGAGAGATCAATTGAATCATTAACTACTTATATTTGCTGTCATTTAAAACGTGCTGATTAAGCTCAGTGCTCTTAAACAGGCGCACAAACATAACAATCTTGGGTTCGAACTTGTCTCCAAGAAGTGTTTGTGACGTCATAGACAAGAGCATAATGACGTCACGATTAATAACTAAGAAGTATTGCGAGTATATTGGAAACAGATAAATGTAGGTACCCCGCCCTTTAAATTTGTCTGTATGGCATCAGCGAAAATGTCTCTAAATCGTGTTGAATATAGAAGACGGCTTATTTTATTCTGCAACGCAAGTCAAACGTTGTTTGTTGAAACGAGTAAATAATTTATAAATGATTTTTTAAGGATTTTTCATCAAAATTGAAAGTTACTCGTATCAGTTTTCGGAAATTAACAGAATTACTAGAATTATTGTATTAACGTGTATTACAAGATGTTAATCGTTTTGTCTATGACATCACAATAATTTTTTTTAGAATTTGTCAAACCGGAGAATGTATCATTTTTAAGCCTGTATTAAAGCATTTTGTCGAAATAAGAAAGCTTTGAAATGAATGAAAATATAACTTAAAGGGTACCTGTAACGATTTTCAGTTTTGACATATTTTATTCGTCGGTCTTAAAAATGACTGTAGCGAAAATTCCATAAAATTCCATTCCATAATAAGGTAGATATCTGTGATTTTCTGATACATCTCTAGAAATCAAAATCAAAAAGGTCGATATCGAGGCTCCCGTGTTGTGACGTCATACCAGTAACATACCTCCACAGAATATTATTTACCAACTACTAAAATAAGTCAAATACGAACTCGTAGTTTAACTTTCTATGATTATTTTACGGGAAAACTATTAAATGATGTGGAATAAACATCCGTTTGACATGTACCGATAATTAAGATTATTATTAATCCTTTTGTTTATTAGACACATTCCTTAGATTTAGACCCACACCTGTAATTAACAAGATGTCACTTATAATTTGCATAGTTGATTTGCAGGTTGATAAAGTTATCTTACGACCTGTAATATACAATAATATATTTACAGTTCGATTAAAGTAAAATAATTTTATTTGGTAAACGTTATTTGTCATATACAGTATAAAGATTTCACTCCGGAAAAAATGGATATTTCATTTGTAAATTTTAAAAAAGTAAGAAAAGGAATTCTTTCTTAGTTTTCATGTCAATAATAATAATAATAATAATAATTATTATTATTATTATTATTTCAATTATAAAATACAACTTTTAGGGAAAATAAAAAATAAAAATTGACGACCAGAATAGTCTATTTAAAACGTTTATTGATCTACTTACAGCATTTGATTTTATTAGATTTTAGTTTTCACTTTTCCTTGGGCATACATTTAGCTGTGATATTTTAAAATTATTTATTCTATATATACAAATTCATAAAATTATTATTATCATTATTATTATTATTATTATTATTATTATTATTATTTTTATCTCTTTTTTTGAAAATGTGGTCTCATTCTAAAATCCGTGTCATTTCATTTTAAACAATTATAATATATTTCGCGTAAAATAATTTGAGATGGAATATCTTGGTTTTTTTTTTCTTTTTTATTATCCCAGCATTAATTAACCATCGGACAGTTGAAAAGAACTATGTTAAAAACTTTAATTGTGTTAACATCTTCCAATTATCGAGGAAATGTGATGCCGCCAGACTACTTAAAAGTTTTCTACATCACGGTCATTTAATTTCAACTGTCAATAAACATTGCACAAAAGAACATAGGCGATTGGATTTGTATGTATTGATTTTACCCGGTGCCACTGTCATGTGCTGATTTTGAATTTTTATTAAAATAATGCATTCAAAATTCAAAATTTTGAATGCATTATTTTAATAGAAATTCAAAATCAGCACATGACACCACAGTAAGTTCCATAATATTCATCCGGTAGTCTGTCCAGTCCGACTTGATATTTCATTCATTTTAAAATGTCGACAATAAAATTATTTTTTCGTGTGTTTGACTAGTTAAAACTAATCGCGTAATTTTTGTTATAGCTATGCAACTTATCGTAATTCTCGAGTCTGTCCAGTCCGAATTCATAAAATAATTTATTTTCTTAAGTCAAAGATATAATCATTTTTCGTGTTATTGACAAGTTAACACTTGTAAAGTATTTTTCAAAAGCTATGCAACCAAACGCAGTATGGGACTCGACTCTATATGTTCATCAGATTCGTCCGTTTCTGATTCGAATAAATTACGGTTTTACTCCAAATTCATCACTGATAAGATTGTCTACTGCTTCCCGAAATAATGACGAACTATTTGACATAAATAGGTACACGTCAGAGTCGTTACTTTCTTCTACATACATCAATATATCATCATTGTTACTACTGTCTATTATGTTAGACACTACTTCTAGTACTGCAATGACGTCACACGTTTATAACTCAAAACGAGGCGTTTCACTTTTCGGTAAAGAGAAAGTTATAAAATGTGGATTTCAAACCGCTATAACTTTTTTATTTTGTCACCAATTTTGATGCGGTTTTCAATATTGTTATATTTAAATAATTAACAAAACAATTGAGATGAAAAAATTTTTGGTTACAGGTACCCTTTAAAATAAAGACAAAAAGAAACATTATGCGCCCGATTTTAAAGTTGCAGATTTCGGTATTAGCTTGAAACTGGCCACTGTCTTTCATAACAAAATAACAAATCGGCGACCTTAAGCCTCTATTCAGTAACTCAATTATTTACTGACAATTTAATCGGTTATATTGTTAATATAGAATACTACAAAGTAAGATTGAATTTATTGTGTATAGATGTATTGAAAGTATTCGAAATCTTTGAATAAATGATTGCGTGATTTAATGTAAACCCTTCAAATGAATAAATACATGTCAAAAATCGATTATATTACACTTTATTACATGATAATGTTATATATTATTATTACATTGAATGAATAAATAACTTTGGTAGAGCTGTTTTATAAAATTTGTCATTTTATCATGGCTCGTAGTAACGAGGAATGGATGTGATTATTCCATAGTATTTAGAAACATCGGTAAAAAGATGAGAGAGAGAGAGAGAGAGAGAGAGAGAGAGAGAGAGAGAGAGAGAGAGTACAGTGCATTATAAATAAAAAATAAGTTTCTAGGGCCATACTACTAATTCTTAAATGATGCATAATACTGGTCCTACTGGTTGTGGATTATACACAAAAGGTTTTACAGGTGAACAAAATAAATAACATAAATTAAAGTCATATATTCTTACGCACTTTCTCCAGAATTATAGTCAACACTCTTTATAACACCCATTTCCGTGTTCAGTAATTCTGCTGCTGTAATTTTTGTTGCAATGAAAAAAACATATGTCGGATTTATCTCCCCTTAATCAAAGTTTGCAGTCGTTGAAAAAGCGCCGTCAAAAAGAAAGTTAACTGTAAAGGAAATCATTAATGCGGTAAAATGTTGTCATTTTGATTAAACTGCCAGTTAGAATTTTTTAATTAGAACATGTCTTTGTGATGGTATAACTCTTCACAGTTACGGCATGTGACTTTAAAAGCAAACGCCTGTGGTTTCGGATCTACTTTCTTTTAATTCTGTTGTTAAATAATGTCACGAGCCTTTGACAGAACCCTGTACGGTTTCCAAGGTATTAAATCAGATATAAATACGCTCTTTGGGGTTGAAACTTTTATGGAGTTACCAAGGTATTCATATAAATGTATTCCGAATGCAAGGCTTGCATTGAGTTAGCACTATTTGTAGTTCCAACGATTTTAAAATAAATATCATCTCTGAGATAGCACCATTTCAAGCAACCATGGTTTTTTAAAAAAAATTACTGAGAAATGTCTGAGGTTGCACCATTTAGGTTACCAAGGTATTAATATAAATAATATTTCTGAGGTAGCACCATTCACTTTGGTTGGACGGAAGAATTTTGTTCTGAAGTAAATTTTTCTTCATTTCTTCGTTGTCTTTATCGGCGATTTAAAGCAGGATTTCTGGTCACATTCAGGCTGTAAGTGATAAAACTTATTTGTTAGTAATGCAAAGGCTCAATTGAAATTTCAAAATTTACATATTTATTTATTTATGTATTTATATCTTGGGGAAAAGAAAAGAAAAATTTAATGATAAATGTTTGGATAAGAATGTATTACAATAACCCACGTTAACATTTATTTTATTCTAATCAATCCCGTATCGTGTTAGCCAAAAATCTTTCTTTGTTTGGTTTGCATTATTTTCGGGAACGTTGAATCCAAACATAAATGATAAATTCTTTACACTTCAGTATAGAGAATCCTCTAAACTTGTCACCACATCACATTGTAAGAACTTGCTCTTATTGGCTTACTAAAATTAAGGGATTTTGAAGAACGAGTTATACGATACTTACTGTTCCGTATACACTGTAACATGAGCATTTACTTCCGCACGTGTCGATTTCACGTGATTGTGCAAAAGGTATAAATGTCGTCTGGTGCTGGCATCCTGAAACAGAAAGCACAAATATAGTAGTTTATCTAAATGAATTAAAGAAGCGATTCTATGAATTGACAATGTTATTCGGTAAAATATTTAGCACTTGGAAAAATCGCTTGGAAAACACATTATTAATAGAAGAGTCATCGTTACAAAAAGAGTCTGAATGGAGTGAGGGTGGAGTAATGGTGTTTTCAACCCCTTGAAGATTATTCAGGCAGTCAGTCCTTGGATCGTGGAAGAAACCGTAATTCCCTGAGAAAACTACCGACCATTAAAAGCAAACTGACAAATTTTCTCTTTTCTCACAAAACTATCTGCCCGAGCGGGGATCAAACGACGATTAGAGACACTGTGATCCGTAAAGCGCGCTTTATACCACTTAGTCACCTAATCAGCATGCAATGTGCATACATTGACATAGTACTGCATTTATTAATGAATTATTGCAGAATCAAATATATGTGGCACCTCCGTCAAAATTAATTTTTCTGTGTCTTTTAAATGATTTTGCATCTGTCTATTGCAAAACAAACAGAAAAAATTGCAAACATTTTCCGCTACCCCTTATGATGAGCGAAGAGGTATAACTCGTTGTTAAAATACTGTACCTACCTTGAACACATTGGCAGGATTCTTTCATAAATGGAGTACAGAGATAAAAAACATTGTGCATTCGTGGATCTTCTAATACACATTGTTGACCACTTGGGCATCCACTGTTAAGAAAAACATCAAATTTAAAACATTTGATTATATATCAGCGCGTTTATAAGCGTTTTAGATTCCTAAATTTTAACAAAATGTTGATTTATATATAACTAATTTCAAATTTATCTTCTTAAGCGCTTTTTAAAATTTTTAAATTATTTAAATTAATCGTGGCCTTCTGAGATTTTTAAATTTATAGAATTATTGTTTTAAATTAATTGCAGTCTTTTTCTAGTAACAAATTCACTTACTTTAATTGACATTCTCCTTTTCCAGGTGTTCCGGCAACTGATACGGTCCCAGGTTCTACAAACTCCCTAAGGACAGGCACACCTGAGAATGGTGGTATCTGGGGAGTAAATGGTATTTGTGGGAACTGCTGTGGAAAATTTTGAGAAATCTGCGATATCGGATATTGTGGATTGCCTTGATAAAAATTTGTGTAAAACGGATTTAAAAGAGGATCCTGCATCATGATGTTTGGATATGCATTAGGGATATATTGTCTTCCGTAGTATGGGTTGTAGCTTCCCTTAGAACTTCCGTATCCCTTAAATCTTCTATGCCCTTTGACGGATACTGCTATAAAAAGTGCTGCGATAAAAACTTGTAAAAGTTTCATTTTCAGAAAAAGTTCTTACTTTTTTTTTCTTGAACCAGATGAAGAGAGTGTCTCAATTGATTTTGTCAAAACCAAACCGAAGTATGTGTATTTATACACGATTAAGAATTCCAATTAGTCACTCCTCACGATGCCTGTTTACGTACGCAGTGTACTGGAAATAGGAATACACTATCAATCATGACTGTCATGTTTCTGTCAGTTGTAGTAAAAACTGCGTTTATCATTGGCTTTCAATGTCACGTGACAACCATAATGCTATGATATCAGCAGTAAAATTACAAAATTCATTACATTGGCGCCAATGAAATTTACATCACAAGATTCATTCATAAAGTTTTCCTTATATGGAAATTTTACTCTAAGGCATAACGTAGGCACATATAAGATTTTTTTCTCACCTTAATAATATCACATTAATGCAGAAAAAAACTTTTATTCAAACGGGCACTTTGGTAAGATATCTGTCTTTCTAATCAATGAATCATTAACTTAATTAATTAATTGAATTTGTTAACGTATTTGTGTGGCCGCTCGGTCAATTTTCTAATCGGCAAAGTTATATACAAGTAATTTGAAAACTTTAAGTTATAGTTTGTTTGTCGCAGATTATTGAAAATTGCGCTAAAAAGTTTGTTCTATCGGGATGAACATTTTAAAAGGATGTTTATAATTGTTCATACACGCTATACATATGTAAAGTTCATAAATCCAACCTTATGCTATATTTTGTCCCGATAAGAACAACAACAGCATTGGAAAAAATTATCAAAATGCACACCCAAACTGCCTCTATCTACACAAATACAAAAAATACAAAAATACGACATTTGAAATTAGTAACAATTATTTAAAAAATTCTTGTTTTGCCTGCCCAAAAATCATAAAATCATAGACATTGATCTAAAAAAAAACCAGTATGAGTATATCCTAGCCTAAATATGATATTAATTATGATTTTTTAGTACCGGTTCAATATGGTGTAGACCGAAAATCTTCACGTCGTCTGAACATAACAAAAAAAAAAAAAAAAAAAAAAAAAAAAAAAAAAAAAAAAAAAAAAAAAACCCTGGTCACTGGATCCGATCCGGTTGACGTCGATCATTAATTATGAATTATTATTATTATTTTTTTCAGATGCACTATACCATTTTTTTAGAACTTTTGTCACTAAATTTGTTTAAAAAGTATTTTATTTTTTAATGTATTTAATATGTAAATTTACAAACAGTACATAAAAGTTATACCAAAGCAAAAAGTAACTGTAGTTGATTTTTTAAAAATTGTTTCTGTTTAAAATTGAAATCGTACTATGAATATAATTTATTTCCAAATGCCGTTGTGAAATCTTATACCAACCCTTCGAGTTCGCAGTTGGCCAAATTAGTCATCGAAGCAATTGAATATCTTTCATCCAATTGAGCAATTGTGGTATAAAACGTTAATATAAAATAACGCCATGCATAGGCAAGAATAGAGTAATTAGCTTTACAATCCAGTCAAGATTCTTTCACTTATTTGGAGCGGTGAGATCGGGGGTGCTGGAGAAAACGGGGTGCTCGGGGAAATACATTGATCTACGACAAGCAAACAGAGACAAGAAAGGTTCTAAATAAGCGCCTTTTGAATTAAAAATTTGAATTTTTTCAGAATCATATCTATACTGATGACACCGAAAAGTTAGTATCAAAATAAAACGGTTTGGAATTGTCAAAACTTTGATAAATCATTACACTGTGTTAAACATATAACTAGAATATTGTTTTCCGTATACATGTGCTTCATACATAGACGAAAATTCTGATGATAATAACCGTATTTTCTTTAATGATTACACTTGGAGAACATTCCTCTCCATGAAAAATAATTTGACAACCAAAGCTTCCATATTTTATCTTCTGATATGGAAATTTCGTTTCCAGGAGGAGGAGATGGCATTGATATTTGGGGATAAAAATAAAACACGCTACCTTTAATCGCCTAAAATGATAAACAGACAATATGAACTATCAAACGATCTTGATACGACTGTCATGTGCTGATTTTGAATGCATTATTTTAAAAGAAATTCAAAATCAGCACATGACACGACTATGCTGGCTGTGTGTTAAGACGTACGAAACATTAACCTCAAAGTTGCGGGTTCGAATCCTATATATCTTTTTACTCTAATACATTTTAAAGCTTTTTCCGTTTTTTTTTTTTTTTTTTTAATTTTACCTTATTTTTATGTAGTGTATATATATTTCTTTTAAGATTAGGACCCCCTTGGTCGAGTCGTCCAAAGCGCATTTGCGAATCACAATGTATCTCATCGCCTAGGTTAGAATCCCAATGGGGTAGACCCTAGTGTGAGGAAAATTATCAGTAATAATAATGTGTTTTGTTGATCAGTGCATAACTTATTGAAAATTTGTTAGAGTTGAGTTGAGTAGTCTTGTTTTACACTTATATCGATATGGAAATTTCTGAGATAGTTGAGGAAACGGAGTACCCGCAGAAAAACGCCGACATTCGACAAGCGAACTAGTTTCAATACGTGTGGATTATTTAATAACGTATAGGTCTATTATCAGGCCATTGGTCAATACCTGTGCATTTCCTATAAATTTTAGTATACAAACAGCAGTGTAAAGCATCTGGAACACGAAGCTATTATCACTAACTATTGTCATGGGCAGAAATTTGAATTTTTCCCAAAAATTTAGAAAAAAAAATGGTTGGTGATAATAATTAGAATAACACATTTTCACATTCAGTTTTCTTAAAAAGCCTTTATTCTTTCTGTTTCAAACAGCCATATTGTCCAAAATACTTTCAAATATAAGTAGGAATCAAATTCCATGTATTAACAAGGTATTTCTTAAAAACGTATTTCATATTTTTGCAACCCAAATATGTAACCAGATCAGGTGGAGATTTATTTCTATTAGCTTCGAGTCAATGTTAGTTTAAACAATATTTTATTAAACTGATAACATTACAATAAATTGACATTTACAATATTTAAATTCAGTTGGGATTCTGAAGCAAGAATATAATTCTTATATTAATCAGTCTCCCACTACAAAATTTACAACTACAGACATGTAAAAAAATTAAATTCTTTTAAAGTATTATGTAACAAACTTGAAAAAATGACAAAAAGGAAAAAATACTTAATACGAAAAGAAAAATGAAAAGGAATGATAAAAAATGGAAAAGATGGCAAGAGGTTATGTGAAATCGTTTGAGTTGAGTATAATAAATATGTTGCGTATAGAGGTCTCCCAGAGGTACAAGGTTGTTTCTTGACATTTTTTATACTTACGTATCGCGCAACTTAATCAGACTCGTCTCATAAGGATCTGTCTCGAGTTGGATTAAAAAAAATAAGCTAAGGAGATTTTACGAATCATTTTTGACAGTTTAGGTTCGAATCTCGATAGGAAAAATGATAATGCTTGAAAGTTTCGAAACTTTTTTTGCTTAACATAGACAGTAGTATTCTAAGGTGACACCTGTTTGCTTTAAATGGAACTGACCGCCGAAATAAGTTAAATTGTTTTGGCTGTGACGTAAAACATCATAACTCGATCCACACAACTCCTAAACCTCAGGCTGAGTCGCCACTTCAACATGTATAGTGAGGGGTTGTCGTGTACCCACTCCTCTCAGCATTATATGGAGTCCGTAAGATGACATGTGTTGAAAAATGTTGTTTCGTATTTTCGAAATAGTATTTTGTATCCTCACAACAGTTATTTCGTATTTTCGAAATAGTATTTCGCCAGCGACAATAGGCGCAGCTACGGCAATATGCATCGTCATATAGATGCATAGAAAACAAAGTTTTTACAATACATAAATCGCTGTTGCATCTGCTACTACTTGCCTCGCTCTCTGTAAATGCGAAAACATCCCATGCCGATGATAACATCTATAGATATTCTATTTCGAAAATATAAAGTAGCTATTGCCATTATACGAAATACTATATCGAAAATCCGAAATGACTTTTTTCACAATTACCTTATAATGTTAAATATGCAAGATGCAAATTTCAAAGCTGCATGTTGTAAAACAACTGGGAATAAATCAAACACTAGATTTAAATAAATAAATAAATAAATAAATAAATAAATAAATAAATAAATAAATAAATAAATAAATAAATAAATAAATAAATAAATATTTTTATTTAGAAATAAATTGCCCCAGGCAAGTAATACAAATTTTTCAGTTCTACTGATTTGTACTTATTTTCTTCATAACTTAAATAAATTAGAAACAAGAGACAGTTGACGCGGGACTTAATAGTAAAATAAATCTTTGGGAAGTTTTCTTTTCTTTAGAGATCCATATTCATCTAGAAAATGTGCTGACAGACTGGGTTTTTTTGTGACAAGTTTCAGCTTAACATCCACAGATCAACAGTTTTTATGCTTGCATGTTACCTGAAATGCAACAACAAAAATCAATTAAGATCGTAAGCATGTTTTAAAAAATCAGAACAATGGTGTTTGGCTATAGCGTACCAGGTGACCAATATATCCTTTTTGTAATATCGTTTTGAAATAATTTTAAAAAGTCAATTGCCTAAATCATGTTGCGTTTTAGAAAAAAAACGTCCATCAATGTGATTTGTTATCAAATTCCGCACAAACATTGTATATTTGTGTTACGCTGGCGAAGCCCGTCAGAATTGTAAAACAGATAGACACCATTTGTGATTATCTTATCATTTTCATTCAACATTATCGTTTTATTAAGGTATATTTTGAATTAATATTCCTCACGATATCCCACGTCATTATGAGACTTTATTTGTGACTTGTGAATTATCTGTGACTTTTGGAAAATATTCCAACACATATTGCCATTATACAAAGTTAGAATTTAAAAAAAAAAGACTATTAATGATATATTAATCGAAAATGACATCATGAATGACGAAATATTTTAAAAAAAAAAATGAAATGGTGAAAATGTAAAATTTCAAAGTTGTTTATGTTCTTTTTTATAACTTGTAGACTAAAAGGAATGTTTCATCAACAAAAGATTACGCCCAACGTGGGGCTCGAACCCACGACCCCGAGATTAAGAGTCTCGTGCTCTACCGACTGAGCTAGCCGGGCTTGATGAGCTCTTCCGTGCGTGTCGTTGCAATATATTGTAACAAGACTAGAAAGGGATTCGTTTGATTTTAATAATTAGTAATTCTTCTTCTTCTTCTTCTTCTTCTTCTTCTTCTTCTTCTTCTTCTTTGTATATTTCTATATCGCCTCGGTAGCTCAGTGGTAAAGCGTCCTCATGGAATCGGAGTAGAAAAAAGTTTTGGTTTTCATATATTGAAATTGGAGATGCTGCTTCCTCGCCTGGCATTGGCATTAGAAAGACAGAGTATCGATTTGTTAATCCGGTGCCAGGATAATGAGACTGTGAGAGTGGTATGCTTATCTGTGGCATACTCACTCGGTGGGCTAGCACCTCAATATAAAGTCACCTTGTGCACGCGCGAGTACAAGGCAGGCGATAATACACATCAGTACTAACTTGTTCTCAGATAAATCCTTCAAATGTTTAAGGCTTGTTCTCGTCAAAAATACCTGAACATTTGCTGACGCGACGTTAAACAACAATACAAACACTATGGAACAATAACAAGCCCGGCTAGCTCAGTCGGTAGAGCACGAGACTCTTAATCTCGGGGTCGTGGGTTCGAGCCCCACGTTGGGCGTAACATTTTGTTGATTATATTTTTAGTCATTAAAATAACGATATTGTAGAATCACAAATGTTTGCGAGGGATTAATTTTGCCATTGTCTTAGGTAAGTAAAAATCATGAAATGTTAGGTCAGTGAAAATTCTGAATACAAATGTCCCCTATTTTCGAAACGTTTCTTCGAAATTCTCCGAATTCTTTTTTTAGTTATTTGATTCACAATTGTCATCTGGCTTTATATGTTAAAAAAAAAGTTTTTACTTAAATGTTCAAAATACTAGTAGCTTGATTTCATAATTTTAAAGCCATTTCAGACGAAATTAAAATTTTACTGTTGGGTAAAAAAAGGAAGTGTTTCCATTCTGTTAGCTTGTGTGGAGATCTTTAGTCGCAAATAGGGGTCACTAGGGGTCAATCTCACTTAATTATAACCGGTTACATCCCGATATAACAATATTTTCCCGTGTTGTTATACTTACAGTTCCCAGCATGCTGAAACAGGAACAGGTGCTTCCACAGTTATCTACCCTTTTTGTCTCTCCGGGTTTAATCATGATATTCCTGTGTCTACATCCTGTGAAAATAAAATAATATATTATAGGAAAATTTAGACGGAAACAGAGAAGGAGGAGACAAATTAAACCCTTGTCTAAAATTGCATCATAAATTCAGTTTATCGTAATATTGTCATATACCATTTTTGAATGTATTTTATATTGCGATATACCGTTTTTTTTAATGTATTTTATATTGCGATGTACCATTTTTTAATGTATTTTGTATTGCGATATACCATTTTTTAATGTATTTTATATTGCGATATACCATTTTTTAATGTATTTTATATTGCGATATACCATTTTTTAATGTTTCTTATGGTATATGTCATAACTATATTCCCTTCATAATTCCATTAGGTCTCGAAATTTACAAAGCCGTGGTGGCGCAGTGATTTAGCTGGCGTCTCTCAAGGTCTCCATAAGTGTTTTTAGTACAATGCAGATCAGAAACACTTGCACACTTACGCACTATGTAAACTTGTGTTTAAAAAATTACCTCAACACGAATCATGAACTGAAAAATTGCTAATGCGAGTTTAAATAACATAAGAAACCGCGCGCGCGTGTGTGTGTGTGTGTGTGTGTGTGTATGTGTGTTTGTTAAAAATATCTATAAATAGCTAAAAATAGAATTTAATATTCAGAATTTTCAACTACCGGTCTGACTAATTCTCGCCTAATGATTAAAAGGGAAGTAAAGTGTACCAATTGATTAACTCATGTAACACCTGTGGGTTATTTCTCACCTGGGCGACATTGACAAGGAAGTGACGGTATCCATCTAGGGCACACCCAGCTAGCTTGTAAAACACACTCAAATCCCTGTGGACATCCACTGTAAATAGAAATGAAATGAAATGAAGTGAAATGAAGACAGAATTTTTTTTAATAATGCATTGAGTTTAGGAATAAAGTTAGAAAGCTAGAATTAAATGAAAGACTATTGATTTGCTTCAAGTTATCGCTGGCCTTCGATAGAGTTTATATTCCTATAAAATTCGTATTAGAGTCGTCCGTGTAAAATTACCCAAAATACAATGCATCGCTTTGGGTTCGTACACGATAAGAAATTTTTAAATATATGCACCATATGAAATCTTATTTCATTAAAGCAACAAAATAATAAATAAGTAAACAAACAAACAAATAAATAAATAAATAAATAAATAAATAAATAAATAAATAAATAAATAAATAAATAAATAATAAAATGCCATTCCTCAGTTTTTTACAAAGTACATCCGATGTTACTTCAAAAATGTATTAGGAATAATTTCATTTTTAAATTTCCACAGGGATAAAGATATAAAAAGAATTTCACAATAAATTTCATAAAAATTCAATAATTGGCACGTGAGAATATATAACATAAATGTATTGCTCGTAATGGGGTTTTAGATAATATGTATTACAAAATTAAATATCATAAATTCTCTTCAAGTAATGCATTGTTCGCTGAACTTTTAAATAAATATTGAATACTTATTGCAGCGACATTAGAAACATCTTAGACTTAGCTTATTGCTTTGAAAAAAGATTTCAGAACATCTGAATAAATGTTAATATAACTTTAACTAGCAAATTTAATAAAATGTACTATTTTCAAACTTTTCTTATTATTATTTTGGTGACAAATAAATAAATAAATAAATATAAATAAATAAATAAATAAATAAATAAATAAATAAATAAATAAATAAATAAATAAATAAATAAATAAATAAATAAAACACTTACCTTTGTTGGCATGGTCCTTTCATGGCATTTGTTTGCAGTGGGTTATTTCTGGCTTTGAGTCCAGGTTTAGGTCTTTTTAATCGTGTTATTTCACGAACCTTAATTTCGTTTTCTACAACAAATCTTCTTACTGGAACTGGTAGTTTTCTTGGCACCAGAGGTCTGGCTAATGGGGGTCCCGGAAATCTTGGTGGTGGAACCACTGCACTAGTAATTACGATGCAAACCAACAAAACGCATGATAAAGAAAGATGATACATGTCTAGTTTCTGTGTTGAAAAATAACGGACTGTTCGGGTTGTGCTTTAGCTCTGCTTCTAAATGTTTGGAATTTACCATTATCATATATAGCAAACTCTGGTAGTCAAGGCAATAGATTTGCGTTAATTTCTTGTAATCATTTACGTATTTCATTTAGCTTATAGTACATGTTTGATGACCAAATACTTACATAACTATACATAAACCCACATAGGAGGTGGATGACCCTATGTAATGTAAATATTTTTGACCAGTTCCATCCATCATCTGTCAAAATAAATATTTTAACTCTGACCAGTATGACGAGCGAAATAAAAAAAATAATTAAGTGGTAATAAGAAATCTATCAGAAAGAGTTAATGTTCGAAATCAAATCACGACCTGTAATTAATTTACCACTTTAGTACTTACGTGCTTATCATCATTATTATTATTATTATTATTATTATTATTATTATTATTATTATTATCATGTGCTAAATTTTGAATACTTCTTTTTTCCATGTGCTAAATTTTGAATATTTCTTGGTATTTGTAAAAATTCAAAATTTTGCACATAAAAATATCATTATTAGTATTATTATCATTATTATTATTATTAAAAGTAATTTTAATTTACCAAACGGATGAAAATTCAATTTCAAATAGTCTTTATAATTCTGAATTGCATTGTCACAACGTGCTCAGAGAACATATATATAATTAGTAAATAGCACTATATTTTACACTTGAGAGCATGCGTTGATATATATATATATATATATATATATGTGTGTGTGTGTGTGTGTGTGTGTGTGTGTGTGTGTGTGTGTGTGTGTGTTAATTGACCTGGAAGACAGATCCTCTCAAATAAAGGTTACTATTTTGAAATTGACAGTTTCTTCGTGGTAAGCAATGAATATTACTTTAAGACATTGAGATTTTTTCTTTGATTTTAATATCCCTATTTTCGAGTTGTAAACGATACATTGCTGAGAACATTTAAAAATACAAAATATACATACATTTGTATAACAGTGAACAGTACACACAACTATTTATAAAACATAAATAAATATCAGATTAGCCCGAAGGACTAGTTCAATATTAATACATATTATAAATTTGTATAGATTTTTTTCTTATAATTACCTGTAAAAAGTTGAAAATGTTTAAAAATAAGTCAAGGTTATTTCTATAATGCTTCTCTCTTGATTAAATGAGGGACAAGACATAATATAATGATATTCATTACCTATATCATTATTATAAGTATTACCTGTAATTTGTAGTTACTTGAAACATGTATTTTCCCTTCAATCAATTTACGCATAGCATCACAATAGAAAGTTAAAAAGAAATACTGAACATCTACAATTTTCTTAACTACCAATGCCAGACAACATATAAATATACACGAAGTCAGATACTTTTCTGTGCGGTAAACCGAACACAACTGATTCTGAAAATGCAGAAATCTTCTCAAAAGTGTAAAATATATACAGGTAATTGATACTGAAGGATTCGTATAATTCAACTTTTAAAAATTTATTTTTAAAATATTTAATATCACAGTAAAACAATAAATAAATTAATAATACAATAGATTACTTTTTATTATTTCAACTACACGCCTAGTTAACATTTGTCTTCTTTACTGTTTTTTGTTCCAGTCTACTTTCCTTTTCCCAAATAACGTGCATTTCATCTTGATTAAAACGTCTAATTGGTCTTGTCTTTATGTTTCCAATTGAATTTTCTTTTGGAGACAACTAAATGTAATGTAATGTATACAATATTTCCAAAAAAAAAAAAAAAAAAAAAAAAAATATCACCAATATCATCAAAATAGAATGGACATAATATTTCCGATTCAAACAAATTACGCTCTGCTTAATTTATACTATACAATTTCCAATTTTTCCAAAACATTTTTTTTTCTGAAAAACCCTATGCCATGCAAAAAAAAAAAAAAAAAAAATAGGTATAACAGTTTTGTCAAAAAGATTTCAAGACATTTAAAATATTTTACAATCTTCAATCTAGACCCATTTATTGTAAAATAAAAATTATTACAAAATAAATTCTTTGCAATAAAAAAAATCTTGTTTTAGAAAATATTTAGCAATTTAACAACATTAAAATACATATCAACACCTAATCTAAAAATATTATAGGATATACTAACACTTAAATACCGATTTAAAAAAACGACAATATTTTGTTTTAGATTTTAAAATTATTATTCAAATTTTTGTCTGACATTTGAAAAAAGAAACTTTTTGCAGTATTAACTAAAATGATCCTTGTTATAATTATTGTCATATACAATTTTAAAGTGTTATTTATTTATTTGAGTAAAATATACGTTTTAAGTGTCGTCGATTAAAATTAGCAAATAACATTATTATAATTATTATTATTATCCGGCATTATTAGAATTATTATTTTTTTAATTTATAGTTGTCTTATTTATGCGGTTGAGCCGAAAAGATTTAAAGAATCGGAAAAGCCATAAAATCGTTATCAAAGTGCACAAAGAATGTTTAAAATGTGTTAATAATATGATAAAATACTATTTATTTGGAAAAGATTTAATAAAAACCAGATAAAAGGCTGACATTATCCGTGTAACAACCGAAATAGCATGATGTTTTTACACCTATTAGGAGTGCATACTTCAAGCCACAAGGAACGAAGCCATACAAAACCGGAAAATGAAATGAACATAAGACGGCTAAAAGGGTAGACGGCTTTGAACAAAGATTTCCGGAGGGGATTATCTTGTCTTATCTGACCGGATTATTTATGATGTCCAGGTGACGATATGAACAAATAAGAATTGTTTGATGTCCATTTAGGACTTCAGATTCTCGGCTTTGCAGAACCTTTAAAAGGGGTAAGTCCGGATATGTCAGCATCATAGTTGACTGTAATATACTGAGATTAGAAATGGAGTTTGAAGATCTTCTTGACCGTATCAAATCCAGTGACGATCTTTGTCGGAAAGCGTGTGAACAAATTATAGCTCTTAATAGAAAACTTCAATCTGTTAGTATACGGTACCAAAAGGCCACGAAAGATGGACGACGATCGTTTCGATACAGCCTCCGACTTCGACTAGCGACGATCGAGGGAGTCAGAAACATGTACTATGAATTTGCCAAGACGAAGTATGAGGAGAGAAAATTACTTAAGGAGAAATATCGACGATTATCTGAGCTGATCGACGACGATGATGACGAAGTTATACTTAGTAATGATGATGATGAAAATAACGACGGCGTGTTCCTTGATGAAGACGAATCAGATATGGAATATTAAAACTAACTGGGTAGAAATATCCATAAAGGTTCTTTTAAGAGCCACCAAATTGTTTACGAAAAGATCTGAAATTAATCATCAAATGCAATTATTATATCCTTAAACCCAATTTCATAATTTTTTTTAACGTGATAAATTACATTATTTTTAGATAAGATATTTTTATGATCTGATTTTTAAATATCTTATTTGATAGTTAAAGATTAGCACATTGCAATTTCATAAGGAATTTTCTTTTAAAACTATTTGTCTTCTACAAATCGTGGGGCCTCGGTGGTCGAGTGGTCTAAAGCGCGAGCTTACGGATCACCGTGAGTGCCTCTCACCGCCTGGGTTCGAAATTTAAAGGATCTCGGGACAGATCTTAGTGGTAGAAAGTTTGTCAGTTCGCTTGTCGAAGTCGGTGGTTTTCTCAGGCACTCCGGTTTCCTCCACTATTCCAGAACTGACCGCATCGAAATAAGTGAATGAATCTTGACTGGAGCGTAAAACACCATTACTCTTCTCCACTCCAGTCTTCTACAAATCTCCGTATATAATTTTAAGTATAATACAACTACCATATGTAATGCCAGATAAAACAAGCTCGAGACAGTTAAATCATCACAAAAATGTCAACCTAATTTGAGAGCATTTTTATATATTATTTCCGTGCACGTAACAATCTTTTTATAAAACAAGTACAAAATAGTCTACTTACTTGACTGAAAAATAAAGAATGTTTCATTCATTCACCAAGCGAAAAATTCGAGCTGTATGAAATTCCACAGTCCATGTTTTCTTAATTTATTTTGGAAATGCACGTCGGATATTACATATATAATTTAATAATATAATAATTGTAAAGGTTCACAAAAAACTCATTTGATATATATCACACACACACACACACACACACACACACACACACACGCGCGCGCGCGCGCGCGCGTATTAATAATTTATTTTTACTAATAAAATATATATTTTGTTCCTTTCTCACACAACTTCATTTTTTAACTACTCTTTTCGCAAATCGACATTTACCTAGTATTATATAGAGTTTATCACAATATATAAACTTTTGCAAATTGGAAAATTGTAAGGTAACATCTTGTTGATTATAGTTGATAGCACGTGTCTGACATGTGTATATATACAGGATGCATGTTTACCGAAGTAGAAAATTCAAGATATTCTTATTACTGACGTGCGAGAATCTTTCAAAAAGTAATTCCAATCGTGAAAAATGGAAGAGCGTTTTTCTCTGTCTTTTAGTTAATGTGTTGCATACATACATAATCCTTAAGGGGGGATTGGTTACTTTTTTAAATGAAAAAAAGTATAAAAATGATAAAAGCATAATAGAAGATACGATTTCGAAGTTATTTTTTTATAAAATTATCTTACAAATTCAAAATTTAAAAAAAAAGTTTATAAAAATATATAAGGACAAATTTTATATTGATTTACAGTCGATGCTGAAAATTAATGTTTAAATGCGTAGATATAATTCTCATTCGCATAATTTTTAATAATAATAATAATACAAAATAATAAAATAACTAGAGATTGTAACTGGGATACCAGTTACGTATGATTCCCCACCATCCATAATCTATATATTGTCTAAAATATACACCTGCTGATGGACTGATCTCGAGATGGATTGATAGTATCCATTACTAGTAATCGAAAGCTGACTAAGAGAAAGGGCGGAAGACAAGTAAATTTGAAGTTAACATCAACTTGTACAATTATAATTCGAGTAGTATTCATTTTAATACTAGTATATATTTTCATTCCCTCATACCCCATTGTTGCAACAATGTTTTTTGTTAAAAGAAACCAATTGATCACGGGAGTCCGAATCTGCATGTATAAATTCATAATTCGAAATGTATGTAAATTATACAAGTTTAATAGATCAGAATCATGCATTCTGTCTTCTGACATAGATCCTATCCATTTATTTGGCAATTCTATTAGCTGGTGTATTTTGATTGGACAGGTATTCAACTTTGATTGATAGCAAATCTATTTCACGAACTGTGAGGTGTTTAACCAACAAATTTGATTGACGTGTGTCATGACTGTAAAGTAGCCATAACCTACATATTAATGGATAATTGACAAAGAGATTAAAGCAATTATCCATATTAAAACATGTAATAATGCTATTGAATTTGTTAACAATTCTTTGAATAAGAATTTAATCCTGTAAACTTGCCTTAAGAAATGAAATCAAGTATGCCATAAGATAGTGGAGGTTTTTATCACTCTTTTCAAAAGTCCATAATGAACAAGAAAATATACAGATGAGTGGAAAGGATTTTAACTATTTTAAAGCTATACATGTACATAGCACCACCCACAGTGGGAAATGACCTTAGGTGCCCTTTATTAATATCACTCTATTCAACTTTCATAAGGAACCAGAAAATACATAAATTAGGGGTGGGGATTTCAATAGTTTAAAATTAACTTAGCACCACCCAGCCATACCCTTCAGTGGGAAAGGACCTTAGGTGTCTTTGATTAGTGTCATTCTTTTCATTTTATCATTAGGAACCAGAAAATATATACTTTAGGGATGGGGATCTCATTAGTTTATGAGTTATGACAAAGCCCTATATATGGTTTTATAGCACACCGCAAAGTGTTTAAGGAAAAATTGGTGATTTTTGTTTTTAAGACCCCATCTTCCTGTCCCTCACCCAATACATACCCATGGATGTAAAACTTTAATGGTGCAGGAACCTATCCTAAAATTTAGAACGAGATTGAATGATGCGTTTAACTTGTTTGGCAGTGCTGATAAAAATTTGATATATTTTTAACAATTTAATACATAGTAACTGAGAATTTATTAAGAACAAATTATGTATGTGAGAAAGAGGTTAGTCACTTAATTAACGTGTAGTTCATTAACATTCGATCATTTTTGTTTAGTGCTTAACTTTATACATTAATTCAGATTACCCATTTTTATCGGGCGCTCATATATCTGAGAAACTGAATAAGAAAGAAGATTCTGTAAGAGTTGTCTATCTTTGTACGTATTGGACAGAAAGATGTTTGGAATTAAATTATGCAATTTACACGCACCAACCGCTGAGCCGTTGAGAATGAAAAAAAAATTGATCATTTATCCATATCTACCAAGATAGCAGATTATTGGTACCAAATTTCATCGAAACCCATCATACCGTTTCCGAGTTCTGCACCGGACAATTTTAAGGAAAAAAAATTATAAAAAATAATAATAATAATAATAATAAGAAGAAGAAGAAGAAGAAGAAACAGAACGAAAACAATATGATTCCCCACCTTTGGGTGGGGAATCATAATAATAATAATTGAAATTATTATTATTATTATTATTTAGAAATTTTTAAGCATGTTTCTCAGTTTCACTAGTTTGTACTTTATTTTTAAACCACGTGAACTTGATTAAAAAATATACCGGATTAATTAATATTGATAACACATAATAGTTTTGGGATTTTAAGATAAATGATTTGATTTACATTAATTTATTTAAGCCGATTAAATTTTGTGGACAGATCGAAGTCATACAACCTTGTAACACCTGTATTTTATCATACATTATCATTTTGTTTGCACGATAACACTATCGTTGTATCCATCGTTTCTAACGTGTTGGTTTTATCATATTCACATGTGGCGTCACATTGTAACCAAGCAGTACATATCTCTAATATTCAGATCAAATTAGAAACCATGTGCATAAAACATAAAACGTTTGAATATATAATAATATTTTTTCAAGAAAAATTACATGAAGTCAATAGAAGGTAAAAAAAAAATGCCTAAATTAAATGGACCACTTCAAAGGTTCAGTAGTAAAGTTGAGAGCAGAAAGTTGTCGTGGGTTCGAACTCCTGTCTTTAAGACTTACAAATTTGAGGTATTGCTCCCTAGCCTAGCGCTCGGCATCAGGAGCAAAGGGTATCAGCCACCGAATAAGGGGAGAAAGCGATATGGGGAGTGGTGTTTAAGTCTGCGGTATACTGATTCTGTAAGCTAGCACCTTAACAAAAAGTTGATTAGAGATAATTGAGGTTGCTTTCTTCGCGAATAGCTATTCATGAGAGAGTCAAAAAATATCTATTACATTTAATATTTTTTTCAGAAAAATGATAAGTTGTAAGAATTTTGTTTGTAATTAAAACTACCATTCTAGTTCTATCTAGAGTTGTCTCTCTTTCCCTCAATCCCAGAAATATATAACACCCATTCTTATTTCATTCCCCTTTCATCGCTGTTTTTTAATTTTATACAGAACTTTTTTGTATTGTTGAAGAATAAATAAGTTGAAAAAATATCAAAAAGTTTGGTATAATTATTAATTTGTCAAATAAATAAATATAAACAAATAAATAAATAAATAAATAAATAAATAAATAAATAAATAAATAAATAAATAAATAAATAAATAAATAAATAATGATAATGAGTTATGTTAGTACTTAGTAGTTTCCGTCATAGACCAATACGCCGGCCTAATTTTGACAATTTATAAAACAACATGCGTCTATTAATTGATTCAAAAAGTTTTGGAAAAGTCAATAAAACAATAAGCAGTGCTCAAACCTAGTGTTTCAAACAGCCAGACAATCCATTTTTAAAACGATTCTTATCTAATCAGTAATCTTACAAGAAAATCTCATATCGACATTTATTTATTTATTTATTTATTTATTTATTTATTTATTTATTTATTTATTTATTTATTTATTAAAATTTATTTATTTATTAATTAAAATTTATTTATTTATTTATTTATTTATTTATTTATTAAAATTTATTTATTTATTTATTATAATTAATTAATTAATTATAAAAAATCCACACTGAACATGGAAGAGAACCATTGTTAAAACTTGATTATGGTGAACCTAGAAGAAGAACATGTATGTAGTTAAAACTAGAATTATTAATTTTTGGTGTAAGTTTAGTTGTTAGTAAGAAGAAAAATACTGTTCAGTTTTCTACAATTTATTTATGTTTATTTCACCAAGTTGGATTGATTTGTGCAATGGGAGATGAATTTCGTTATATTTTGGTATGTTGAAATTTTATCAATGAAAGAAATATTTACGACCGATGGTTACGTATAGACCTAATTTTGTAAAGTTTCAAACACCATTTTCTTCAAAAATTAAATTAACAATTATTTGTTGGTGCAAATATATTTATGTTATTAATAAGATAATCTTCCATCCTAGTTAACACCACTGCGGTAGCTGAGTTGGTAGAGTGCTCGCTTCGTAAGTGGGAGGTCCTGGGCTCGAACCCCGACTGGGTCTGACCCTAGAATTGAAAATGGGTATTGACTGTTCTTTCGCCAAGCACTCGGCATTACGAAACGAAAGTCACGGTTCTTTCGAATGGGAACTTAAAATAAAAGAGGTCCCGTGTCAAGGTAGGTGTGGCACGATAAAAAACCCTGATTTATAATGCCATCAGCGCACGGCACAGGCAAATTTTCTGCACTTTCGCCTATAGCTGGCGACGTCTCGATATAAGTGAAATATTCTTGACTGGGACGTTAAACAGCATTACTCAGCTCAACTCGTGTTGCTGGCTGTTTTCATTATGATGATCATACATTGGACATTTTTAATCAGATGAATAATCATGAGTTTCTTTTAAACGTTTACAATATTTACAATATTTGATTATTGATACATCTTTCTCCGGATCAATCCGCCATAGCAATCCATCAATACGACTGACTTTACCCTAACGACGATATTATCTGCTACACAAGATTGATATGTGTTAACATGTTACCTTGATAAGCTTTGTAAAAACGGGGCTCTTAATTTTCTTTCAACCAGCGTGGGGCCTCGATGGCTGAGTGATCTAAAGCGTGCACTTAAGGGTCAAAGCGCCACCCACCGTCTCGGTTCGAATCCCATTTGGACTTATCCTTGTGTGAGAAGGTCTGTAGTTTTTTCTGGACACTCCAGTTTCCCCACCATCCTTGAACTGACCCCCTCGATATAAAGGAAATAATATTGACTGGGGCGTAAAACGCAATATCCAAAGTTTTCAACCAATCAGCGAAGTCGTTAGAAATTAATAACCCGGCAATCTATGCAAATTCGATACAGGTCAGTCCAGAAGACTATAATAAAATAAAACATGTAACTTTGATTAAAGTAATTTAATATAAATAATCAAACATTTACAGTTGCAGAATAAAGAAGTAAGATTATTTCTGAAATTCTTAAATAAATATATCTATAAATATGGGACTTTTCACGTTAGTGTTTGTTATTTGATAAATTAAAAGTTTGTAGTCTTTAAACTATAGGTTGTGTAGAAACATACGTTGGTTCGGTGACGGAAACGGAAATCGTTACAGGTTCCGGTTTTGTTGAATTCTGAGAAGTCTTTCGTGTAGTGTTGGTTTCTTCCGTCACTGTATTAGAAAATGTTGACACGGGGACTGCTGTACTTGTTTTTTCTGTGAGGCTTGTATTTATTGGAACTGTAGTTTTTGTTACATTGTTCTTTTGTTGAGTTGAAGTTATAATTTTACCCTCACTCGTTGAAACGACTTTCTGGGTAGTTGTGTCTAATTTATTTTCGACAAATATTTTCGCATTTTTTACAAATCCATTCTCAAGTAGACGATTGTCATTGACAAACACATTTTCATTTTGTGTAGGATTACCTCCCAACTGTTTTGTGTGAACTAGGAATTTGGTTTCAGAACTTACATGGTTTTCTGATGCTGTTATATCTGTTTGTTTTGAAATAACTATTTGTTTTGTGTCTAAGCCTGTATCCTTTGTTAAGATGCCCTCAGAATTTAAAAGCGGTTTTGGTGCGTTGTTCGTATTCTTAACCAGTTCATTTGTTAATGTTGACTCGGAATTCAAAACTGGCTTTGTGTCGGAAATGCGTTCAACTGTAAGACGTTTTTCGTTCATCTTTGCTGAAGTTACTAGCGGCGATGTTATCAGGTTACCGTCTTTTACAATTTGTTTTGTTTTGGACTTGTCCGATTTAAGATTGTTTGTAGAACTCGGTTCTTTTCGCGTAGAAATTGTGCCACTGTCATTTAAACTTAAGGAGCCGATTGATTCATTTGTTTTATTTTTGCCCGGATTTACCATATGTGTTGCATCAGGGATATTGCTATTAGGTAATTTTGAATCTGGATCAGGAGCATTGATAAATTCTCTAGTTTCCGGAACTACAGATTGTAACTGTCCTTGTGGAAATGATAATCCAGGCAGATCTTGTGTTACGGGTAATAAATCAACTGGATTATTTTGTGGAAATATCACATTATTGTTGTTAACCGGATCCATGACATCATTAGCTATACTGTTGGCGTTCGGTACAGGTACGGGAAATCTTATGTCGGTCTTGCTGAATGGATCGTGAAAACTTGGTGATGGAGTCTGAGTACCAATCGCATCGGGGTTACACATGTACTGAGTACATTCAGTCTGAAATAAAAATCAAATAACTTAGAAATTGGATTTAAACAGGAAAAAAAAAAACAAATCAAGGTGTACAAAAATGCAGCGACATATAACATGTACACGTAAAACAGATCCATGCCGATAAACAAGTTTATGTTTTTGTTAGCAGGATTGAACAGAAGGAAAAAGTGAAACATTGAATTTCAAGTTGTGCTATTGCAACCAGAATCATCATATAACATGTACTTTGGTTATTAATGAACCGTTCAGCATTTGTCTTGTATAAAAGAATGATAGATCATTTTTCCCACAAGATTCCGATTAAAAATGTTTCAGTAAAACTCTTGTTTTAATTTGAGAAACACAATAAATTAATCTGTTATTGTTTTCTGTAATAATAATAATAATAATAATTATAATAATAATAATAATAATAATAATAATAATAATAATAATAATAATAACAACGATAATAATAATAATTTAAAATAATAATAATGGTTTATGCATGTAATAATAATAATAATAATACATGTAATAATAATAATAATAATAATAATAATAATAATAATAATAATAATAATAATAATAATAATAATAATAACAATGGTAATAATAATAATAATAATGTACCTGTCCAAACATATTATTACATCCGCAAATATTTCCACATTCATCAACAGTCAAAGAACTTCCTAATGGAATAAAGTTGAATCCAAGTCGACAACCTATAAATAAATTGGTTAAATCTTTATTTAATTAAAAATACTTGTATCAATTCAGACGTACATGCGTGTTAACATAAAAAACATGCAATTTAGCAATAAAAACTCCACTTCGATTACTTTTTTTCACTTTATATCTAAAACTTTTCTACTCTGTCTTTCTATTCTCCGTAAACGTGTTACTTTCGTAAGTTTGTTAGAAAAGCCATTATTACACTCAACTTGTGATTATTGATAGGACATCTTCGTCAATGTGGAGAGAGAGAGAGAGAGAGAGAGAGAGAGAGAGAGAGAGAGAGAGAGAGAGAGAGAGAGAGAGAAGTAGTAGTAGTAGTAGCTCGGTACTATCAGTATATATCCCACCCCATACCATCACCGAGTCGCTGCCAAAACGGTTATGCTGATCAATGCAACAATGATCATAGCGTTTATTTCCTTGTATAAAATGCAAATCTCTATGTTAGCCTTTTTGGTAATTAATTCTATTTCCGCAAATATATTTTTAGAATATAATATAACATATTGTGTGTACATGTATTAGTACATGTAATTGTCATTATATAAGTTATAAACAATCTACTTCCTTTTTAGCACAAAAATGTTTAATAACTATTTAAGTTTTTACTTACCAAGTCTACATTCACACTGTTTATCAATCATACCGGGTAAACATATAGAACCATCAAACGAGGACACACACGAACTGCCTTGTTCACAACCTCTGTAAAATATAGACATATCATTATAATATGTTGTACAAAAAATCTCAAATCTTGCATTTAAGTACACGTATAATAGAAACATATTAAACGCTCAACGTATTCGATTTCAAATAATAATAATTATTATTATTACGAACGATAAAGATAAAATAGTAAATTTCAATTTTTTTAAACTATTTTTTTTTCATCAATATGATTAATTTTTATAAGATATAAATATCATTTAATCCATTATCATCGTACAAATATCAACTAAATTTCGGATAAACTTTAATATCGTTTGAAGACAACAATATACTGGTAGGTTTGTTATCAGTTTAGCAAAGTGATCTGTGGTGATTTTCTTCAACATTGTGACCAAGTGTAGTGTGCTAGTAATCTAAGAGTCGCTATTTTTGCCATTTAGTTCAATGCAGATCGTAAATACATTATACATGTGCTTGCAAAACAACAAAACTCGTTTTAGATTATTCTTTGAGAACATATGCCTCGTCGGCAATATCTAAAAAATTGCTAATGCGACGTTAAACAACAGTCAAACAAACCAATTAATATGCACCAGAGCAGTAAAAAAATAGTTACGCAAAATTCGCTAATGAATAAAAAACAGGCAATAAATAAATAAATAAATAAATAAATAAATAAATAAATAATTAAATAAATAAATAAATAAATACCTATAATGCAAATTACATGTTTCAGTATGTCAATAGTCTGTAACAATAAAAAAAAAACTTACGCAATTTGACACTGCACTTTTGGCGGTTCAACAGGAGATATCTCCTCCGTCTTGGTAATCGGTACATCTATTATTGGCACCACTGCTGTTGGTGTTGGAAGGCTATCGGGTCCAATTTTATCTTTTGTTGGAATAGGTTTGTCGACGACGGAAGGAGAAACAAGACTATCAGTTGGCAACTTTTCTGGACCGGAAATGACTGGATCGATAATTTCATTAGTGATGACGGAATCGACGAATGGAGGTATATCAATAGGTGGTAAGATATCTGTAATTTTTGACAAATCTGGATTAGTGGTATCTAGTTTAAGAGCATTATTGTTACCTACTACAACAGTGCTTGAAGATGTATCCACAATGGTTGCATCCACCGGCGCTACGGAATTCGAATCAACAGAAGCCTTATCCACTGTAACCGGGATAGCGGGTTCGTTATCAGTTGTTATTGGCACAATCGGTACTGAAGTTGTGTCTAGAGTGTTTGATTCCACATCTTTAATTAAAACAGCTGGAACTATTGGCGGTGGAATAGGAGGAGTTGTAGTCTGCTGTATAGGAGTCACAATATTTGGTTTATCCACTGTTTCTAAAACAACAGGATCCACAGGAATATTTATTGGATCTAAAACATTTGTGTCTAATTTATCTGCTGCTATTGTAGGATCAGCGGTTTTAAAAGCAGTTTCCGGAATAATTTTTTCTGTCGGAGTATTATCTGGTGATAATTTTGATAGATCCACAGTCGGAAACAAGATAAAGATAGGATCATTCATTACTTTTTGTACTTGACCGTTTTTATCCAATGCGGCACTATTTTTATCAATTCCTAGTACATCCCACATATCGCCATTAGACCTTTCTGGTACTAAGGCGTTTGAAACAACAGACGGATTCGGATCCACAGCATCGGATCGTAGAACCAGAGGCCCAAAAGCTTTTTGGCGCCCTTGCAACACTGTATTAGACCACAAATTCTTTCTCAATCTTAAATTATTTTGAAAATTAATCAAGTTAGCTGTATTCATTGTTAGTGTACGTAACTTCGGTGTATATAATGGCCACTGTCTTAAAATTCTTGTTCTTCCACTCGGATATTTACACCAAAGTATCCTCTGACCATGTGAGTATCCAATGTGATATTTAATCACTGGGTATTGTGTTGTGAAATGATAAAATGTTCCATTCGTATATACCACAATAATCACTAATAACAATAATAACGAAAGCTTAAAATCCATTCTTCTCGAAAAAATAAATAAATAAAAACGAAACACAAGTTGTAGAAAATGAATGTTTACCAATGAGTTCTTTTGTTTTGTCGTGGTGTCTTTTATACCAAGTTCACGAAAAAACGAAATATAAGCGTTGATGATGTCAGTGCAATAACTCCACGTCAACTCTTTATTTGTAATAAATCATTCATAGGTTAACTTTCTTTGTGGTCATCTTAGTTGAACACCAGTGGTCATCTACGACAGGCGGAAATAAAAAATATACATTTATCATGGCTATTTACTTTATTCACAATAAAACGCGTAATAAAAGTTATCATCAGACCTTACCAGGACAAAACAAGGATTTTTACGACTTTATTCGTCTTAGATGAACACGGAGGTGTCCTCTACATGTTTTCTCGCTTACTCTTTAAAAAACGTGACCATTTTTTTCTTTATTTATTTTGTCTTTTTTTCTGATAAACTATATTTCTGTATAAGGACATCCTACATCGTTCTTATATTTCTTGGGGGAAAACCGTATTTACGTTTGTACTAATTAGCCAAAAAGGTTTATCTGTCATTTGTACAAAATAATTCTGGGAATGTTGGTTAGTTGGTTGATTGAATGTTGTTTAACGTCTTATCAGTGTTTTTTAAGCTATTCCTGACGAGACTGTTTTTATTAATTTCACTAATTATTCCTTACACAAGTTTATGTGGTGCACAAGTTTGGAAGTGTTTTTGATTTGCATTGTGCCCACTTATGGCGACCTAGCGCTAGTACACTGGCCTGCAATGCTGCAGATAAACATCACACCGGGCCAAGCACTAAAGTAAAATAATTGGGATTAATCGGAGTCACCTAATCTTTGCCAAATATTGTGTTTTTGAAAAATTCAAACTACTTTCTTTTTTTAGAATTGCATGTATTAGAACTATTTATTAAATTTATTTTATTAAAAAACAGTTCAGAACACATAATGTATAAAAATCTCGAAAAACATACTGTGTACATGTATAAAATCTTTCAGAACACACTAAAATTTAAAACTTTAGAACAGTTTCAAAAAGATTTTTTTCGATAATTAGAAATAAAGTTATTTTGTCTTCTCGAAATACTACTTATTATATTTTTTTTTATAATACATTATCTTTTTTTCGAACAATTTTGCTCTCTCTCTCTCTCTCTCTCTCTCTCTCTCTCTCTCTCAGTATTTTTTTTTCTGAAATTCTGAAAAGACAGTATTTGTCTTTATACATTTATGTTTATTTATACAAAAATGAATGTAATAGGTTGAGCTGATACCTGTACTGGCATCAATGCAAACTGGTTATTAATGTTTATAACCAACCTTTTTAGAAAAGCCGATGCATATCATGGAGTGCTTAGGACTATTAGCGCTCAATGGCCTAGAAGAATTCATTATGACTGCAACACATTCCACACATAAGTTGTAGGAGGATAATGTCGTCATTGAGAGAGTTCATTAGAGAGGTAATTGTTTGACCTGTCAGACTTGGTAATATTGTCTGGGGGTCACAATGACAGAACAAAAACACGACCTTATGTAACCTCGCAAAATATGTGGGTGTCCTCATAATAATGTTCTCATGATCCAAAACACGTTGTTAATACATGAATGTAGACTTCAGATGAGCCAAATATGATAATTAAAAATTTATTAATATTAACATGTAATCATTAAGAACTCCAAAATGGGTCCCATGAACTCTCTGGTAAATACTCAATAAATTATTCTAAAGGCATATATAAAACGATTGAGATCGAGATGGGAAATTGCGTTCGAGTAGGGACTTATAACACTAGCTATATACGTCCTTGGTTCGAGTGGTCAGATTTTTCATCTCAAACGAGGCTTTTACGAGTTTGAGATTAAAACAGATCCGACCACGAGGTCGGAATTGTCCATCTCGACCCCAGTCGAGTAATTGATTTTTTTTTTCGAATATAATTTACGAAACAATACCGGAATCTCTACTATTACGATGCAAAATTTTGCTCTCGGATCAATACAAGACATGCAACAACAAACAAATAAAGTTTGACCCACAGCAGAATGTGAACCTACGAACAAAAACAAAACAACGTTTTTCTCTTTCAATATATACATCTCTTAGAAAAAATAAAATTATTCATCATAGAAAATCTTACTTGTCGTTTTCATATAATTATTTCTACTAAATTATGACCCTTGGCAATTGAAAATTTAGTCCGCGTTCAATTGAGATAGGCTTCACGTGCGCACGCGGGGTGCAATATGGAAAAAAATATCGTATCGCCAATTCAGTGAGATAAATCTATCATATATGCGAAAAAATGCAATATAAGTTACTTTATACAGCAAAAAGTCTCAGGTTTTCTAAGTGTATTATTTGTCAATATTTTCATTTGCCTTGTGAAATTCCCATAGCTGCAAGCTTGAGAGTCGTTGTAATTATTACTGACAATAAATGCCAAAAAATTTTGTCACTCCGTGTATGAATACATATAAAATGCAATTCACAATCCGGAACTTCATTATCGTAGGTAAACAAACATGACTGTCACGTCACATTTGTTTACATTCGAGACGAGACTGAAAAACACATTTACGAGATATTACAAAAATCAAAGAAATTAATAAAATAATATTTTAATAACATATATAGGCACCTGGCTGATATAGTCACCGTAATATTGACATTGTGAGAGAGACAGAGTGGTGTTTTTGACGGCCTGTTTAAAGAACAGATGAGTCAAAACCATCAAACCACATAAATTTTTGAACAATCGGATCTTTAAAAAATTCTTCCAACCTTGACAAAGCTGCTATATACCCTTTTAATTTGAGACAATGTGTAATGGTACAACTTGTCAATTAATTTTGTGTCTCGCGGGATGTAAATTTCAAGTGATGTAAATTTCAATTGGAATTAGATTCACGCATGTATGCCACATTCAGTGAAAATTGTCCGTTTCACATGCTGTGTTTGTTGATCGGAAAAACTGAAAAATCATCTACATGCTTTTAATCAATTTACAAGGGATGCAATAGGTACTTCTCAAAAGTACAATGCATGTACATGGTTTAAGTACTACACAACTCCTTGCTAACCTTAAAACGATAATTTTCTAAACTTTGAGAGATATTTGCACCACACCAGGCGTAAAGTATAAGTATACTTCTCACTGCTTTGCTGTCTACATTTGAATGATACCGAGTATGAAGCTCGGCACATTATGTTAGAGTGAATCTCAACCTAACAATGTCGACATTCCAGAAGAAATCTCTCAGTAAATCCCTGTCTACTCAAATATCACAGATTCGAAACCCACATGCTTGGCCATTGAAAATTATCCCTCAGCTACAGTTCCCTCTTCCCGTTTCAGGTTCACAAATTTCACTTCCGACATTTAGCCAGCAATCTTTTACTCCAAACTTCTTTGCAAATTGAAATGGGGCCACACAGGTGCACCTGATTTTCGACTGAAATATAGTCCACAAATAACACATTTATCGTTGATATTCAATATATATATATATATATATATATATATATATATATATATATATATATATATATATATATATTGAATATCAACGATAAATGTGTTATTTTTACAATCTTTTACTCCAAACTTCTTTGCAAATTGAAATGGGGCCACACAGGTGCACCTGATTTTCGACTGAAATATAGTCCACAAATAACACATTTATCGTTGATATTCAATATATATATATATATATATATATATATATATATATATATCCAATATTCTAAAAAATTCATTATGTTAATGGAAAATCGAGAAAATACCATCAAAATACCTGATAACACTATAATTTTTCAAACAAAAACTCCTCGTTGTTACCCCACATTAAAAATATTGCGGATTAATGATGTGTCGTTTTCGGTCTTAAATTCAGCTGTTACGTCTACTGGACTCCCCCGATGTGCATGTGTTATAGATGGGAATTTTTTTTCTTACAATAAATGAATAATCTTTTTTTTTTAAATATTAAAAGAAAATATAACAATTGAACTGTTTTAAAATGGTGTTCATTGTCAGTATGAAGGCAACAACTTTGCAAGCGAACGGAATAACACGCGTTACAGTTCAATTGTTAAATATATGTACATGTATATTGGAAATTACCAGCAATGTGTAAATTTACAAATACTGAAATTCAATTAATTTGTGTAATGCTTTGATTGTAAATGCTATAAATAATTTTTTGCACTCCTTTAAAAAAAAAAATCCGTTCAGACCCTTGATTTCACGGCCTAAATTCGAATCCCTCTCGAATCACAATGCTAATGTAAGAAATAATGTCAGCTCGCGTGTCGGAGGTCGGTGGACTACTAAAGGCACTCTTGTTTTCCAAACCACCTCATGTCTGATCGTCTCGATATAAGTGAAACAATCTTAACTGGGGCGTTATACACCATACCCCAAACCCTGCTTAAACAATAACATTATTATTCTACAATTATTTTGTCAAAATTAAAAATAAAATTGGACATGTATATTAAACGGTCGTGTACAATATTATTTTACGTCCGAAGGTTGTGTCTTTGGTTTCCTAGGTAACAAAAGACAACACTGAAGTGTCTCTCCGGAAAGAGGACAAATGAATTTGTTGCCTTTAAGGGGATATTAGTGTGTTTTACTTGATAATCTATGCAGAATGACAGTTTGCAACCTATGTATATTATCAGGGCAAAAGAAATCTAACGTTAGATTTGCCAAATATTGACTTTTTTTACATGTTTAAAAAAATGTTTTGAGCCCTGGCATGTACATAAGAATATTGAAGTTTTTTTTTTCTTTATTGACCAGTGTCGGTCACAGTGAGAGAAGCTTCATAATTTGTTTTGGCTATTTATGGTTATCTTGCATTCTTTAAGTGTTAAACGGGTTGTGTATTTCTTCTTAATATTGGTTTAAACCTTGTACACATTACAGCTACAAATAATGTTATTTCAGTCGTCGTTAAAAAAGCCAAATTCTCAGGCTGAAGTGAAAATCATAGATTTCAGACATCTTTAATCTAATAATTTCAAATAGTAGCCAATTGTTAAACATCTCATTAAAATGTTAAAGATGTAACTAAACTATTTACAAATATTGAGTTCAAGTTGATAGAAAATACAATATTTGTCATTTCCAAAAGACAGGCATATAATTCAGGTGATTTTAAGGTTCCTGAAGGGGGGATGAGTTGAGTAAAGGTGTTTCACGTCCAGTTAAGAAGGGACTGTGAAATTAAACCGACGGCCTTAAAATTTTAAGTGGTATTTTGCAAAGAAAATCGCTTACTGCTTTATTGTAGCTGTATTCTTGTCGTTTTCTTTAAAATTCTTTTTTCAACTCTTACATATTGGGAAGCTAACGATCCATAAACTTCTTACTATTAAAATATTTTTCTTTCTTTCCACCTTCCATTTCTTTCTTTTTCTCTTTCTTTTATTCTGTTTTTGAAAAAAGCACAAAACACAACAAAACACAAGATGATTTTTTAAAAATCATTTTATTAGAAAACACATGTGTAAAAAAGTTAATACTGACAAATTCATTTTAATATAAAATATAAATAAATCACAATAGCAAATAAATATACATACACACTGGAGATCTTATCATATTATACATCTTATAATTAATACTTTTGTAGAGATTCAACCGTCCTCCATAAAATACACGTTATATAATCATATATTTACATGAGACAACATAAATATTTCATCATTCTGTGGTTTTCTTAGTAAGAACCAAAATGGTCCCGTAGTCAACATTGCATTTTATTGAATGAAATATATCACCTGTACAAATAATAATAATAATAATAATGATAATAATAATAATAATAAGAAGAAAATAAATAGAAATAATAAAAATAAATAAAAGTTAATCAAAATATTATACACAATTGAACAATTATTTAATATTTTGCTTTAACCACTGTCATACATGTTAAATTTTGATTTTTTTAATAATAAAATATTTAAAAATTTTAATGTGCTATAATTTTAAACGTTTTATTTATGAAATTCGAAAAAGAATTAGCACACGAAAACGTCAGCTTCGCAATAATGCTTGAATAACCACTCTAGGACTGAAACAAATTTAACTTATATGCAAATATCGAAAATCAATGTTTTTGTTCAGTCTCAGATGTTCATTTCTCACAATGTATTTTCTGTCGATTTCAGTTTTTCAACTAGAAGATTGTTTGGAGGAACAATTATATTTCTAGAAATCACTACTGGTTTAGCTACGCCTCGTGCTTGTGCTGAATTTGTACCTGGAACAATTTGATTCACTCGGCGTGGTGGTTCGTCTCCAATAAAGTTTGTAGGTATGTCTGGAAAAGTTGGAAGTTCTGGAAATGATGGTAATGCTATATTAGGGGACAACGTTACACCTTGATCCAATATGAGAGCGTCTTGGCCTGATAATGGTGTGTTGTTGTTTCCGATTGGTTGGATATTAACTGGAGTTTTGTTGTCACTGATTGGTTGGACAAATGGTGTATTGTTGTCAATTGGTTGGTTGATTGGTGTATTATCATTAGTTGATTTGACCAATGGTGTATTGTTGTCACTAATTTGAATTTTTACTGGAACATTTACGGCAACATTTGTGTCATTATTTGAATCAGCACTGCACATACGCTGTGTACATTCGGCCTATAAATAAAAAAATATACAGTCAAAAATAAAAATCAAACTAAATTTCTACTTATTTCAAGGAATAGTGTTCACAATTTATTTCAGATCAGAAGAAGCATATGGATTTGAAAATAAGCAAAATGACTACCTTGACTTTTATTGCTAGAACTTAAGCACAATGTTTTAAGGTTCGATAACTTTAGTTGCAAAAAAGGTTTGTCATTGCAAAATACTTCGCGATTATTAACATTATGTTGTACATAACACGCTGCGTGGTATTTAAAATCATATTTTTGTAAACACTGCATCTTTTTCAACTCTTGTTCCTAACTAAGTACTCAATAAATAAATAAATAAATTTTAAAAAATAAAAAATCATAATGTTCGTTTTAAGATTCTGCATCATTTTTAAAATATTGTTCCTTTAAAAACACAATAGTTTTTAAAATCAAGCTCCTTTTTTGGTGATGTTATTTATTTGCCATTTTTAAATGTCCGTATGGACAGTTATAGATATGATTGTCACTGTCACGTCAGATATATATACCAGTAAGTAGCTTTATTTGTCATCAACTACATAAAAGCTTGTCTTATTGTCATAAATGTCTTATAAAGACGTTTTGTAATATGATTCTGTATGAGAGATGTTACAAACAATACTTACAGCGCCATATATGTTGTTACATTTGCACACGTTTCCACATTCATCAATCGTGATTTCTTTACCAAAAGGAATAAAATTATAATCCAAACGACATCCTAAAAGACAGAAAAAATAAAAATCATTAAACATGAAAATTGTTGCTATGCAACTCTTTGCACAAAATGAGTTTAACATCACGCAAAAACTTAAAAAAAAACTTAAATTCATAGATTTTTCTATTCAAACAGAATTAAAGGATTAAAGGAGAGAGAGAGAGAGAGAGAGAGAGAGAGAGAGAGAGAGAGAGAGAGAGAGAGAGAGAGAGAGAGAGAGTGTGTGTGTTAAATATGTAACTGTAATGATTCTTTTAGTTTTTATAGAACTTACCAAGTCTGCAATGGCATGGTACTTCAGGTATGTAGATAGGGCAGATCCATTCATCGGCATAAACACACTCGTGACCGCTTGGGCAACCACTGTAAAACAAACAAACAAATAAATAAATAAATAAATAAATAAATAAATAAATAAATAAATAAATAAATAAATAAATAAATAAATAAATAAATAGCATTTTCCAGTTTAATTTTCATTTCTTCTTCCATATAAACCTTGGTTTTTGCAGATGATTGTAAAGTGAACATGAACACAATCAATTAGCAGCATTTATATATAATTTTTTCTATAGTCAGACTTATTATTATAGTTGGGTTAAAATTTCCATCATATTTCATAGTCAATTGCTTAAAAAGTAAAAACATTTGGTTACTTACGTAATATGACAAGTTCTTGTTTCATTTTGTTTAGTTGTATCAGTTATTTCAGGAACTCTGTTAACTCCCTGATCTGGAAATGCAATGGTTGGATCAACATTTTCTGGAGTTCCAGGAACAACTGGTATAACATCATTAATTCCTTGATCCGGAACAATTGGCATGACCGTGTTTGGATTTATAACATCCGGATTTCCGGGTATAATATCAATTGATCCTTGGTCTGGAACAACAGGTAAAATTGAATTTGGGTCAATGGTATCTGGGATTCCTGGCACAACATCTTTAGTGTTAAATCCATTGTCTGGAATTGATTTTTCTGGGATCACCGGAAGTAGGTCTGGTTTTGTGTTGACATTGTTACTGTTGTCTGGATCGATTGTTTTAAATCCTATATCTGGAATTGTTCCGTCAGGTGAAGGAATATTTGGAAATGCCGTATCAGAAACATCATTTCCTTTTACATCAGTAACAACGTTAGGTTTATCTATGCCTAAATCATTCCACAAATCGTTTCCGGTTACAGTTGGTTCAACAGTTTCTGAAGGCCAAACAGCATCTGTAGAAGGCCATACATCACTTGTACTCAGAATCGTAGGATGATGAGTATTCCTATCTATAACACTAGGAATGTTCATACCAGTGGCTGGATAAGGCCGGGTCTGTGTCAACCAATTTGTATTGACCGGTCTAGTGTATAAAACTCTAATAGGCTGGTTATACCATACCAATGGCCGATGATGATGATTGTGGTGATGATGTTGACGAAAGTAAACAGGGCGTCTGTAATAAAAGGTAGCAAATGTAGACTGCATAATTACCAATAATATCAAAACTGAAGAAAACACCTTTAAATAAGCCATTTTCGATTAGATGTGTATATGTTTAAAGTTCTTGTAGGAATAGTGATTTCTACTTGAGTATTATTTCTTTATATACAAAACAAAGTTCTTATTTTCATGTTGTCATCAATGAGATCATCGTAAGCAATCGACGTACTAACCATCAAAAGAACCATTGTTATTGGTCATTGTTGTATTAATGGCATTACATCATTACGTTCTATGATGTCCGCTATACAAGACAAACACGACCCCGCACGACCTTCTATGGTCAACCTTCAGTGTGACGTCAATTGACGCACCTGTCATAAGGAGACACTTAGAGACATTACTTTGACAATAAATGTTGTATTTTCTAACTTGTTTGGTGTGTACCATTCTAGGTAATTAATAATTCGGAAATTATTACAAATAAGATACGCTAGTAAACACATAAGGAAATGTTGTTCCATCAATTACTGACTCAATCCAATCGCTACACTCATTGACTAGAAAATAAAACGGCAATCAATTGGTTACTTTCTATCTATTTACTGTAAAGAGTTATGTTTCATCTTAAACATATTTGAAAATCGGTTTGCCATATAAAATAGATAATTATGTATTACTGAGTCCGAAATTACTGTATACTGGATTCGTCGCAATTATTGGCAAAGTCTTAATTGCTGTTCAAAAAGGCTATTTAAAAGATCGGATTTTGCAAATTACATCTTAAAAATAAATTGCTTGCAACAATAAACAACAATGTATTCAGAAACCGAACTTAAAAGTCAAAACTGTTTGATTCCGTAAACGACAGTGCAAAATATATATATTTATATATTTCATGCATTCATTTTTAAGTACAACTGCTTGATACAATTAAAATTGTCTTGTGCATATTTTTGAATACTTTATTGAATGATATCAACTTGAAATAAATAAATAAATAAATAAATAAATAAATAAATAAATAAATAAATAAATAAATAAATAAATAATTGACTGCACATTTAAAGACATAGGACCTCGGCGATGTTAATTTGATCAAAATATAAATAGGCATTTGAACTTCCTGAAAATTAGATTGATTGAGAGACATTTTATTTATTTATTTATTTATTTATTTATTTTCAATCAGAACTTTCCCATGCTATGATAATATTCGAATGAAAATCACGGCAATAAAATATTATTGTAGCGTTTTTGCACAATACACAGTAACACTGTTTTATTTTAGTTATTGTTTAAAATTATTATCAAATCTACTGAAGCGAGTTTGGTAAATCAGTTTTATAACAGATTTATGTAAAGAATCCCAATTTTCAGTTCAATCTGCCCATTGTAAAATTTAACATACTAATAGTATGCTTTTTAGCGCACCCTTGTTGATTGTCTAGGTTCAGTTTTTTTAAACATAAATGCTAGCAGAATTTTTTTGTCTTCTTCTTAACTTGTAAGGCTATAAGCGTACATATGCTTATTATAAGAGACATTTGTGTACCCTATGTAATAATGACCGATTGCACAAAAACAGTACCGTTGTAAGATGTACGGTTTGGGATTATCCAGCTCTGGTTTTCTTCCTTCTGAACCTTTCAAATTCCATATTCATAACGATTAGAAAGAGAGAAGTAATGTGTTTATAGCCACTTTAAAATATTTTTTATGTTTAAAACCCCTTTTGGTTTCTCATCTACAAGTGAACTTTGGATAATACTGTCATAGAGTGAATTGACTCAAAACGTAATCTTACAGTCTACTGTGAATTAGCATAATATTATTTTGGTGTAATTACTACTGCAGTAACAAATTGCAAATTGTCAATTACAAATTGCATGCTAAAATGTGAAACTTAACCTTTAATAAATAAAATAGTGGTATTTAAAAAAAAAAACTGCAAAAAATTTGTTGAAATGTTTTAATGTTGATTAACACGATATCACCGACAGGCCAAAAGTATAGTTTTGCCTTAGGCGTTTTTTATCACATAAAACTTTCATGGTCCAATGAATCCCTGACTGGACATCGCACCAGAGCCATGTAAATACATATGATATATAACTATATGTTTAAACACTTAACTGATTTTTGGTCATAAAAGTTGTTTACTAATTCATCAAAAATTTGTTACTTACATCTTTTTTTTATTAAAATGATTTATGTTTTCAGTGGTATAATTCTCATAATTCGGTACCGTAATGAAATCACGAAATCAAGATGTTTTTTTATCATTCATATTCATGCATACATCATGCATGATTAATAATTATTTATTTATTTATTTATTTATTCAATTATATCGTGTTTTGAAAATTCTAAACAAAATAAATAAAAATTAGATTAATAAAAAACAATGATAAATAAACAAACAAATAAATAAATAAATTTTATTAATGATTATAATTTTCCTATATTAGAATAATTTTTATCAAGCTGTAATTATTAGAGACGTATTTGACACCCAATATACACAATTTCAAGGACTTAACCTAACATCTACCACCGATAAGACCAATAAAGTTGTTGGGAGTTATATTAATAGGATACCCTTACTGTTTACTTAAACAAATAGCATATAGTACAAACGATTCGAAGAGTTTCCAGGAAATGTAATCTAAGAAATGTTGCTCGGCTGGTCAAGTGGTTGGCTGAATGTATCGCATCATGCAACTTTTCAGCTATCTGCAACGAATTTGAAACAGTATTTTATTAAAAATTAACGATTTAATCTAAACATAAGTTTATGAGGTCCATGAGTTTGTGCAAATATTTCAGATCTGTTTGTACAAGTTGACAACATAAAGATTGCTAACATAGTCGTCCGCAATAAACATCATTGACCACTCTTTTCGCTACACTACTACTAAGTTAACCAACAAAGGCCTTCGACAAGAAAAACCCTTTCTCACCTGAGGTCTATCGGAATCCTGCAGCGATGAGAAGCCATGAGTTTTTGAAGGATAACGCATTATCTCCTATGAACAAAATTCTGATAGATTTACAAGCACTTGTACAACATTTTAATTACAATTTGAAAATTGGGAAATTTAATTAAATATATTTTCATTTGCCTTGTGAAATTCCCACAACGGGCGTTATTTCGTTTACTTGCAAAGTTGTTGCCTTCATACTGCCAATGAATACCATTTTAAAATTTACAATTTATAATTGTGTAAGAAAACAGCTTCTTCAGATAAAATTCTTTAATTAAAAAAAACATAAAAATCCTAGTTGCTTATCCCAAAACAGATCTCCAAATCTGTTATGCGAAAAAAAATTAACCACTTGGGAAAAAAAAACAACCTTTAAGCCTTCCATGAAATTCTGCGTTCTTCAGCAGTTTGTAGCAAAAACATTAATAATCTTCCACTGTTTAAACATCTACTAATTTCGATAGTGCTTCACAGACCAACACGAGTTCATCTCAACGAACATGATGCATATTTTTAAATTTATGGTCTTATTAGGGTGTCAGTACTCTTAAAATGGCATGGGCATAAATACCAAACAACGAGTACGTTAGGTTTGAGCTAATGAGAGAATTTTGCAGTTTGACTGCAATATCAAAATAAGGCCACTTCAATTTAATCATATTTTATGGATAATTAATGCATGTAGATTTTTTTTTATTTTTGGTAAAAATTCGGATTATTTCTAAGTTTCCTATCCACGTATACATGGACCAATGTACACCATTTTGTCGTATGTCTTGTTGCAGTCCAAACTCATGATTTTAATATTTGCGGTTCATGTTTTGTGTCAAAGAGAACGCGGTACCGTGTGGTTGAGATGTTTGCCTTCAAAATTTTACTAATACGTCTTAACACTGTAGATAAGAGCCTGATCAACTGTAAGTAAATAAAGGTTTTCCATGCCATAAGCCTTAACTGATTACCTCGGTGTCAGTATAGGGGGGCTCGGTGGCCGAGTGGTCTAAAGCGCGCGCTTACGGATCACAGTACCTCACAGTGTGGGTTCGAATCCCACTCGGGACAGAACCTAGTGTGAGAAAGTTTGTCAGTTCGCTTGCCGAAGGTCGATGGTTTTCTCCGGGCACTCCGGTTTCCTCCACCATCCCAGAACTGACCGCCTCGAAATAAGTGAAAGATTCTTGACTGGGGCGTAAAACACCATTACTCCACTCCAATCCACTCGGTATCAGTATGATGAAGTGGGTGTTATGCGATTGTTTTTCTGTGGCTTTGAGCATGTTTGCAAGCATTCTGTACAAATAAACAGATTATGATGATAAAAAATAATCTTTAAGATTATATATATTAGTTCTAAAACTGTATCAACAATAGTTAACTAAAACAGTTGGTTTTACGTAAAGCAGCATTCAACCGGAAGATATTTTTTTCTGTTTTTTTTTTTTCATTACTGTTGGTAGGTTGTGTTTTCCGATTATTTATTTATTTCTTTATTTTGAATATATTTTCTATCGTTTTCTGGTATCAGATAGTATTCCCATGCAACACAACATGTTTGAAAACTCTCCTTCTCTGTGTGTGTGTGTGTGTGTGTGTGTGTGTGTGTGTGTGTGTGTGTTTTGAAAAGTATCTTTTCACAATTTGTATGCACCACAATTAAAAAAAATAGGAATTCGAATAACTTGATTTTTGCATAATTTTAAGCTTTATTGGAAAAAAATTTAAAATTTATCTATATTTGTTTTTTTTTCGTCAAATAACACTATTAATAATGATTAGAAGTTTTACAATAACTTTACGTATTGATGTTCCAATTCGTAATAATCAAAAAATCTTTATTTGAAGCGCATGAATCAGTTTTTTTTAACCCGGAAGTCGGCAAAATTGTGAATACATGATATATTAATTTCAAAATCTTTGCAAATGAAAGATATAGTTTCTTTTTTAATTTCAAATTGAGATTTTTGACACCTGACTAAAATGAATCACAATATGCATAAAGTTTTCAAAAAATTTCCAATTCTATGACGTTATGTCCACTTTAGGGCTAAAATGTCTCATATATTTTGTTTATTATATATCATTTATATAAGTAAGTTAAACTCAGAGTTGAGGAATGTTTAAGATTTCTTACTAATGGTGGGTCATCTATAGGAATTATTTGACTGTCGACTAATCAAATCAATCACTATATTGACAGGGATGTCAAGCTGACGTTGAAACGAATTAACCAACCAGCGAACGAATTTACACTAAACGTGACAGTATTATAAAAGGAAAATAAAAATATCATTCAATATCAAAAAATTTCTTTAAGCAGTTACACCTGTCCTTCAAAAATGCATATAACTACACTATTTTTGATCATATCTGTTTTTAGCACTGCAATAAATGCCCAAGGCGGATTTTCATTTCCAGGGCAGCAATTTCCAGGAAGACCTGGTGGATTACCAGGCCAAGGATTTCCAGGACAAGGCATGGTTGGTCAAGGATTTCAACAGAATGGATTAGGATTTCAAACCGGATTTAACCAATTTCCCCAGACTGGATTTCAAAATGGATTCGGCATGCAGAATGGATTCAATAATCCTATGCAGCCAGGTTTCGGAATGCAAAACGGATTTGGCATGCAAAATGGATTTGGTATGCAAAACGGATTTGGTATGCAAAACGGATTCCAGAACCAGATGGGATTTCCAGGACAGTTCAACCCCAATTCTTGTCAAAGCAGGTTAGTAGATCCATAAAAATTATTATAATTCAAAACAAATTTCTTAATATATCTGAATTTTCAAATGTATATAATTAATTTTAATGTTTTACTATTTATCAAAATGCGATAATTATATCTTTAAAGATACAAATTGCGATATTGAACTGAAAAAGATTGTAAAATGTTAAATTAAATATAAAATTTTGCCCAGAAAAAAAAAGGAAAATGAAGTATGTTCAAATGTAATTGAAAAAAATTATTTAAAATATTGCATATAAATGTTTGTTAAAAAAATGGAACCGACGTAAACTAAAAAATAGTTTTTGATATCTAAAAACGTTTAAATATATGAAAAATGTTAAATACATAAAGGCCTAATAGTTCAGCATTTTTTCACCAAAAAAGCCAGTAAAGTATACTTGATATGACGAGTAAAAGTGACGGTACATATTGTTGCCCATTTTTCAGGAAAAATAAAAGCCTCTTCTCGGTAGATATTGTCGCTGGCGTCAATGTGTACCAATGGGCGACAATATGTACAGGGGCGACAATATGTACCGTCCAATATTTAAGTTACTAGCTTATAGCAAACAACCATTTGGTCTCATTTTAAGTGTTGAAATGGTTGAGCGTTTAAACGGAACACGCCCGCATGTATGTGTATGTTTCAACTTTTATAAAAAATAGTTTTATAAGCGGTATCCATTTATCAGAACAAAACGTTTAGGCATTGTAACATAGAAATATCTATTCTATTGCAGAGGATGTCCAGGAGGCCAGCAATGTGTATATATGAATGGTATGACACCAAGTCAGTACATGTGTCCAACATGGATCCCAATTCTCCGATGCCAATGCATGACAGGTAAGCCGAATAAAGATTATTGTTTAAAGTTACTTGTATACATGTATCAGTCGCAAAAATTTGATAATCAAATTCTTCGTAATCAATAAAAATATGTATTTGTATACTTTAATTTGGATTAAAATTTTTTTATCATTGGGTTCGCAAATGTACCACGTGGGTAATGCTCCTTTACTTAGTATGGAACGCCATGAAAAGAACATAAACATCTTCTGAACAAGTTGTTCTCTGAGGAACGCCAGCTTATACGATTTTATATCTAAAACAAAAGCGTTTTCCACACAATGGTGAGCGATAACACGTGGTTCGCTGGCGAACATTATCTTAAATATGGAAAAATATAAAACTATATTGCTTCAGTTATACCCTATAATGAAAATAAAAAATACATTTTATTTATCGAAATGTTGAATTTTATGTGCATGTTTGTCTTTGAAGCTTAAAAATATTTTATAAAATTGTTGGGTGACAATGTGGTTTTTAGCATGCAACATGTAGACCACAAAATTAAGATTACTTTCTTACAAGTCTAACTGTAAATGGTTTAAAATGGTGTTTAAAACATTGTTCAAAGCAAATTGTATTAATAGTGTTTTACGCATTAGTCATAATTCTTCAACTTAAAAAAAATGGTTAGTTCTGGAATGGTGGAAGAAACCTGAGTGCCGAGAGAAAGCCGCATACTTTTGGCAAACAAAGTTACAAATGTTCTCGTTTTAGAATCCGTCTAAGTGGGATTCAAACTTATGCAGCGAGAATCACTCTGATCCGAAATGGCACGCTTTTTTATTATAATGATAATAATTTTAAAATTATTTTAACCCAAAATTTAAACGCTGGATTTAAGATCTCAGTATTATTTCTAGACGTTGGTTCTGCAGTGTCATTTTATTTCCAATGCTATATATCAGTCATAGAAGTGTTATTTCTGACACATTATTGTTAGTTTATAGCGCCAAATATTTTATTATTCGGTCAATAAACCTGCCATTTGTGTACTAACAAATATTTTTGTTGTCTTTTTATATAGGATGTCGTGCACAAAACCAAATGTTTATTCCAACCGGACAACAACGTCAAATTGATCAGTGCGGAAACGTATGCACTTGTAACAGCCCAGATGGACAGGTTAGTATTAAAAAATAATGAAAATACCAAATAATTTTTTTTTTTAGCTAAAAACCATGCACACTTTATGCAGTGCAACTAAGAACACGCAAAAAAAAAAAAAAAAAAAAAAAAAAAAAAAAAAAAAAAAAAAAAAAAAAAAAAAAAAAAATCCAACGAAATGGGAAAAGGAGAAAGTATACATTTAAAGTTATAGCTAAATTACTTAGGCGATCAAAAGCACACTTTGTTTTCGGTTGTTTTGGAGTTTTTACCCGTTATCTCTTTCAGCTTTTTATTTATTTATTTAATTTTTATTTCATTATTTATTCATTTATTAATCCATCAATTTATTTATTTATAATTAATTTCATTTATTTATTTATTTATTTCATGATATTTCTTCCAGAAATTTCTAAAAATATTACATGACATTTGTATACACAATATTGCTTAAAATAGGATTAACTTATTAGCTAAAAGATTCCTCACTTATCTCAATTTCTGGTAATTTTACACTTACACATGTTTTGCCCCGAGGTCACTGATATGTAGTCACCTGTCCATTTACCGGACAGATTACTAATTATTACACCGTTTTCTTTAAAACGCCGGAAAACATCTATTGGTCCATCAGTATTTACTCAATAAATAAATAAATAAATAAATAAATTTAAATTTCTTTTTGAAAAATTTCTAAGGACAGGTTTTCTTGTAAAGTTTAAAGGCAACCCAAAGTAAAAAAAACATATAAATTAATATGTTTTTATCCCTTTTAGCAAAACACTTATCAAGATATTGTGTAATAATATTTTTTGCTTTATTATATTTACAGGCATCTTGTACAATGAACGCATGTCCCCAACAAGGACCAATCAACCAGGTCGGAAAGAAGAAGAAATAAACATCTAAAATTTAGTTAGAATTTTTAAAGAAAATATTAGATTAAATTACCATTTTCATAAGAGAGTTTACCTACTTCTACAAACAACGACGAAAGCCTTTGCAACAATGAAACCTTGTAAATACCGTTTTTATAAGAAACTTATTGCCCTTAACTTCAATTATTATCCGTTTTTGAACCCGTAGTTTAAACCCAGTTTTCATAAAACTGCAGTCAAAAATATTTTCAAAGTTGATATGCTTTATCGATAGGTTCTCATTTCATTTATATATAAATGATATTTTTTATCATTTCATATTATATTTGTAAACATATATATATATTGTAATCCTTTTGTTGTTTATTTACTTTTAATAGCAATATTTGTAAATATGTTTTGACATAAAAACGTAATAAAAATAAAATAAAAATCGTAAACCGTGTTTGTGTTATAGAACCTTATAAAAATAATCAACATACTACATTTTTATTGGAATACTTGTAATGATTCAATTGATGCAGGTTTTACATCGCATTACATTTTTATCAATACTTTCCTATTATATAAAGTAGTTGAGTAATGATGTTTAATTTCCCAGTCAAAAATATTTCGCTTATATCGAGACGTCGCCGATTATAGGCGAAAGTGCAGAAATTTTGTTTGTACGTTGCGCTGATTGCATTATCATATTATACATCAAGATTCTTTATCGTGTCAAGTCTACCGTGACACGGGACCTCGTTTATTTTAAGTTTCCATCCGAAAGAGTCGTGACTTTCATTTCGGAATGCCAAGCGCTTGGCCAAAGATCAGTCACTAGCCACTTTCAACTTTTGGGTCAGATCCGGTCAGGATTTAGAGTATTGGAGTCTTCTAAGTACGCAAAAGTCAATAATATCAATTATATCTAGTAACTCGATTACCGTTAAATAGCCTTTAGCAAGTGACTTGACAAAATTTCTCATACAAGAGTATTTTAAACGACGCAAACTTGTAATAACTGAGAAAAAATGAGATAATCTTTGCGGTAAATAACTTGTTGCACGCCAAGTAAAATTCAAAAAGTAGGTCATGCTGTCAGGTGTAGATTATTAATTTTTTACCAGAAGAAATAGTCAATATTCTGCAAATCACAAATTTGAGTATTAATTTTGGTAAAAATGAAAATTCTACACTTGGCAATGTCATCAACTACGAATTAAACATCAGAAACTTACCGTGTATTGTCGGTTTCCAAGCATTTCCTTTCTTGTTTCTTGACTTTCTTTTTCAGTCATGGGACTCCTTATGGTTGATTATTACAACGCACAACAAGACACGATTTTGTGTATTGTGGGTAATGGGTGGCAAAATGTTGTTTTACGTAACATCAGCAATATTCAGGTATTCACGTAAAAAAAAAAAAAAAAAAAAAAAAAAAAAAAAAAAAAAAAAAAAAAACGAAAAGATGGATCAATTATAACGATCTTCAGAATGCGAGGGCACTTATCGACAATGTCGCAGTCAATGATATTGGTACCAAACCAACCTGTAGCCGACCGTGGTTCCAAAACTCAAGTATGCTTTTGTCCGAAAAGAAATGTTAGCAACTTTTTATTAAACTAAAAAGAGGTGGGGTGGAGTAATGGTGTTTTACGACAAGTCAAGATTCTTTCTTTATCGAGTCTGTAAGTTCCATGATGGCAGGGAAAACCAGAGTACCCAAAGAGAACCACCGACCACTGACAAACTTTCTCACACTTGGATCTGCCTGAGAGGGATTCATACCTAGGCGGCGAAAGGCACCCCATCCGTCAGAACGCGCTTTTGACCATTGGAGCCACCATTCCCAATTATGACAAAAAAGACATACAATTTAATCTTGTTTTAAAAAGCCTTTATTAATAAATCAATTTTAAAAACACGTATGCATATTTTTAATTAAAATAAAAAATAATATTATTATACATGCATGTAATAACAAATGTATACGGAATTTTAAATAGAGAAAACAAAAAAAAAAATATTTTTGGAAGCAAAACAATGAAGATGCCATACAGTACAAATCGAGTAAATTTTTCGTGGGTCATTGTTCTTAAGTATCGTTATTTCAAAATATTCTCGTAGTTTTTATTTTCATGTTTTTAAATGATGGCAGGTGCGAATATAATAATAATAATAATAATAATAATATTACTATTAATAATAATAATATATTCGCAAAAGTTTATTTTTCCTTGTTGTTACTGCCGCGAATTTAGGCAATATCAAAATGATTTATAGTATCTGATGACCTTTACTTAGACACATGTAAACCAAAATACTTAAAACCAAATTTAACACCGGGGTTTAATCCTGCAAATGGAGTTCAAGAACAAAGCACAACGATTCCAGCTCGATGTGTATAAATTAATGAAATAGATTATAAAGAATCCATAAGATTCTGTTTTAAAAATACAACAATAAAAACAAAAACAATTTATTAAGAATAGTTCAAATAAACACACTCATGCAAAATGAAAATGCTTTGATGAAAAAAAAAATTGCGATACAATCCCATTATTATCACGCTCTTCATGAAATCCGATTTGAAAACAAAAATATACAAACATGTTTATAAGCAAGTTGGTTTGATAAAAATGGTTAGGTAAAGCGGATAGGGAAGGACCAAATTACCATACAAAATATAACAGAAGTATACTTTTTTGTATCAAGATAACTTAACTGTATACAACTGTACCGCTTGTACAGACAAGATGCAATCTGACCAAGATTAGGCAATAAAGTAGACACATTTTTTAACGAGTCCTTAACTAAGAAAAAAAAAATAGAATGAATAACACTAGCTTTTGTTGGTGTTTTCTTTAAGTAAGTTTAATTGAGGAAAATTATTTGTAAATTTCAATTAAAAGATTGTAAATCTTTTAAAGACGGAGAACTTTCATTAAATCATAATTTCGTTATTATTGAACTGATAGCTCGGGGTTTTAGACATGTTTACAAATGCGACAAATATAAATAAGTTTTTATTATGAAGTTACATGTAGGTGCTCCGGGCTTGCTTTATTATTCTTTTCCAAAATCTTATTGTTCAAATTCAATAGAGGTACGCGTAACCTTGATGATGACATTTGCTGTCATTAACATTTTGTTGACTATGAAAGCATTTGCTTTTATAAACATTTTGTTGACTATGGCAGCATTTATTGTCATAAACATTTTGCCGACTTTGATAACACTTGCTTTTTTAAACCTTTTGTTGACTATGATAACATTTGCTGTCATAAACATTTTCTTGACTATGATAAATAACTAAAATAAAAAGGAGCTAAAATCACACAAGTTATTTATTAATTTTTTTTTAAATTAAAAAAAAAAAAAAAAAAAAAAACTTTAGCATCGCATTTTTATGGGATCTAAATTTGGAAAAAATGAAAAAAATTAAAGACAAAACGGATTACATTGGAATTTTAAAAAATAACATGTCACTGAAAACTCGATAAAATTAAACGGTAGAAACCACAATCATATAACTAATAACTAGCAGCAACTTCTTCCTTTTATACACAGATACATTGTCCCAGTGAAATAAGTACAGACAATAACATAAACGTTAAAAAAGACATTCACCTTATATCGATTGTATTTCACCTTGCTGTGTATTTCACCGTGTATTTACTATCTTTAAAATAATACTAGTAAGTCCAATAATAGTGTCATATGCTAATTTTGTTTTTGCATGCGTTATGAAAAAATGCAATTCAAAATTAGTGTATGACAATGACAATGATGCAATTCAAAATTAGTACATGACAATTGTATACGTTTTCACTCAAATTTTCATTGATCTCAGGTGAGCTAAAACGTAATAAAATAGCTCTTTCGTAAAACAGGACATTAGATTTAAACGATTGTTTTTACCTTGCTGTGTTATGTAACCGTGTATTAACTATTAGTTAACAGATAGTCCTATAAAAGCATATGGTCTTTCAAATTTTGATTTTTTTGTTTTACTAATTTACGTAATACAAGGGAGATAAGTCCATTCTAAACTTCCGTTGTCTCCAATTGCTGGTAGATAACTGGATTATCATGTCCATTTTCAATATCATCAAGATCAGTATTTTGTAATAACGAACTTCGATAGTTATCTGTTAATCGTTTATTATGTTCATTTAAAGCCAACTGGATTGGATCTAAATCGTCATCTGGCTTAAAGTAATCATCCCCATACATCTCCATAATGGCCTCTTTTTCTTCCATCTCCTTGTTTTTAATCACTTTATTACTGTAATCAACCTCGTTTACATCTAAAGAATTTTGACTGGAAGAGATTATTTGAAAAAACATAATTGTATTATTTACGTTTCAAATACAACCATCTCCAATCATAAATACATAAAAAAAATTCAGTAATTATTGTCAGACTAGGTATGTCGACATATAGGTACTTATATATATATATATAGAGAGAGAGAGAGAGAGAGAGAGAGAGAGAGAGAGAGAGAGAGAGAGAGAGAGAGAGAGAGGGTGGTTCCACCACTTCATTAATAAGCGTGTGTGAATGTACGTGTGTGGGTGTGGGTATTACAAACAGTTAAATGCAGCTTAAAACTTATCTGAACGTTTTAGTCTGTCTTTAAATAATTTGGTTGACAGGTTACGTCTACTGAAATATATTTTTTCCTTTTTTGTAATACAGACTCAAATTGCGAGAGAGAGAGAGAGAGAGAGAGAGAGAGAGAGAGAGAGAGAGAGAGAGAGAGAGAGGTTTTACCTTTCATTATCATCTGGTATCATTTCATTCTGTTTTACCTCTTTGTTTAGTAGTGGATTGACTCTGTGAAATATTTAAAAAATATTTTTAAATGTTTTAAAATAAACCGATATAAAAGATTTCCATCGTAAACAAACCTCACACACACACACACACACACACACACACAACGGATTTATTAACTGAGACTCTACCTACTAAACTGATTAGCTGATATTTTTTTTTAATCGATAATTTGATGAAACTCTTTATCGAATAGAAAGAAAATACCAAGACAACATTTACCTGACCTGGTCAATGAGAGAAAAAACAACATTCTGCTCTCAAAGCAAACGCTCTACTTTTGAGTTAACCTAACTTGGGTAGAAGACACCCATTAGTATTTGGATTTTATCTAAAAGAAAAGGACCTTGATGTCAAAACTCTTAATTCAACAGGTTTGGGTTTGAAAATCAGGCGGGTAACTTTATCCTTAATCTACAAAAATCAACATAACAAATCACAATTGAACAGAGATCCTTTTGATGGAGGGCTGATCGGGTTTCAGTGTTCAAATGTTTGAATGTTGAAGGAGTAAGGCAACAAGGGAAAATCTCAACAGGAACTTTAATCCCATGGACCTGAAAAGCCTATCTAGCTTTGCATTTGGAACATCAAATACTATAACCACAAAATATCCAGACACTCTATCGGGTTTGTACCAAACGTTACCAATCGCTACAACATATCCATAACATGCTTTTTTGTTCAAAACTGTTGTTTTAAATGTAAAAAGAAAATACTTACTTTGCGGCAAATTCATTTGATCCTGGAATAACATCCAAATCCTTTTTCTGATCTTTAATAATAATAATAATAATAATAATAATAATAATAATTGCATTTTAATAATACAATTATAGGATAATAAGACCAAGATAATAAATTTATTATGTCTAGATAATGTTAATTTAATTTAATTTGATTATTTTTTTATATTAAGTAATAATCTAACTTTGACTTAATGATGCTAATAAACGTTGATGCATCGGTATTTGATTTTCATTTTTTCCGCGAAATACATTACAAAACAAAACATTTTTATTAGAATGCAAAAAATATGATCACATTAGATCGATTACAATTTTTAAATTTAAGTTACAAACGTATTATAGACACTGTACTTCATGGAGATTCAAACCTACCGGATGCTTCAAATATTGAAATTTTTAAAAACAGTTCAAAACTTTATTACCCTATCTAAGCGACTTTCAAACTAGAACAATATTTTGCGTAATTATTACTTATGTGTAGACGAGTACCAGTTGTGTTTATGTAACTTGCTTAGTTATTTATTTATGTACATGTACTATTGTACATATTGTACATGTACTATTGCATATATTCAACATTTTGTATGTAACGATTATACCTGGCTTCACCAAAATATTTTTCCTATGTCTTGGCCATGTATTTTCGAATTTTACGGTTGCTATGGAAAAAGGTTAATATAAGCAATTTTTGGCTTGTTCCTGGATCCTTTTTCTATATGTTTGTATGTTGATTTATATGTTGTATATTGTTTTTTTTTTTTTTTTTTTTTTTTTTTTTTTTTTTTTTTTTTTTTTTTTTTTTTTTTTTTTGAGAATAAAATATTGTTTAAAACTAATAACGAACATGAAAATGGCATTTATTAACTCAGGGCAATAAATATTTTGACATCGTTTGTATCAATATTACCTATTTTGCTATATGAAATTGAATCTATAGAAAATGTGGTTTTATTTATTTATTTATTTATTTTTTTTTGGGGGGGGGGGCGGTACTCGTGATGTAAACTACAAATAATTGCTATATAGCTAGTTTAAACATTTGTAAACTTATAACATATGCCCGGTTTCACAATAGTTCCTTAAACAAGATTTTCCTTACTTATATTTAGGTAATTTTGGCTATCTTTTTGGAACTATAAACATTTTTTGACCTAACTAAATTTATATCTTTTTAACTTGAAATAATTTTTAAAATGACACCTTAAAATCCTATATATCTTTTCAAATGATAAAATTATAAAATTTATCAAAATTCTAAGATTAAAGATAAGAAAAAGGTTAGTTAAGAAATGATTGTAAAACTTGGTCATGGTAGTTTAATCTACATTGGCCTTAGCCACGTTTGACAATGCTAACATGGCATAAACAAAAACAATATTGCTGATTAGTGCATCACATGTTAATTTGTTGAATAATCATTGGATAACTACATGAATATTATTTTATGTAGAAATCGTCTGTCCTTGACAACGCATAGCAACGGGACTATACTAAGTATAGTCCCTTCCCTCGACATCCAAGTATAGTCCCTCGACATCCAAGTATGGTCCCTCGCGTGACCCCCCCCCCCGCACACCAAATCAAATTACTCCCCTTTGTTCAGGTGGCCCTCTGTTACAAAATGGCTTCCGACGATAAAGTTAGTAGTTAATTTGAAAATTAATTCTTGCTCAGTTTTGAAAAGAAAGACATGTGATGTACTAAATCTATTATGAAACTCTCTCTCGGGAACCGTTCTCCTAGAGTGTTGTCTGGAGAAGTATAGTGATCTCGCCTATCGGCTCGGTCACTATACCTCTCCAGACAACACTATAGGTGAACGGTTCCCTCGGGAGAAGTCCATAATAGATTATTATTATACTATTTTTTCTACAGCATTATTATAATCATACCTATAGTTTTTATTGTAGCCGCTTTTAACCTTCTTTTGTATCTGAAACAAAATTAAGCAATGTAATGAAATTTGAATTTATAATATTTTTCGCAAATCTAAACCAAAATTGAGCAATTTCACAAAATTTGAATTTATAATATGTTTCACAAATCTAAAACAAAATTGAACAATATCACAAAATTTGAATTAATAATATTTTTCGCAAAACAGGTAAGTAAAAGTATATCGAATATTTTTATTTTTTTCAACAGTGTCTATGATTTTCAAAAAATACAGTACAGGTAATAGGATTTATAGTAACAGTGTAAGTAAAATAGCTAATACCAATCGCATTTAATAAATCGCTGGTTAATTATTGTCTAATACCGTTATGATACGCCAAAATCCACGTATTTAATAATCTTTTTAAAGCAAAAACAGATGATAAGCCATATGATATATAAGGTAGTAAAAGAAGCAAAAAAAAAAAAAAACACTGACTTTAGTTTTTCTTACTTGCTTATTGTATTGCATAGAAAATATCCAAGTACAAGTACCACTCCTCCTAACAATGCAATTATTGCAATTAAAACATACGTTTGTTTTAATTGTTCAGTATTATCCGAAGTTTGCTGTAACTGCAGTTCCTGACATTAGAAAAAAAAGTTTTTAAACTTTTCTCTACTTTAGAAATAAAATCCATATGTTAATATTTGATATTAATTTTTGTAGTGCTTTGAATTATTAAAAAAAAAAAAAATATTCCGATAGACTTACTAGTATTCAGATCCTAAATTTAAAAAAAAAACAAATTATAGCATCCAACACTCTGAATATCAAAACAAATTAATAATATAACAGCTTAACACTGCTTAGCACTGCAAAAAAGATATAAACATATTTTAAAACAATGATTATAAACTTCCGGAGTTTGCACGAGTACTTGAACAAATGTCAAGTGGCGTGGTTAGCATATTGTTTTTTTTTGTTTATAATTCAAATCCTTAAGGACAAGCAAGGGAATCAAGATCACGTTAAAACCTATGTTTATAACACAAAAGAGTAAAACTAAAACGAGAGAGAGAGAGAGAGAGAGAGAGAGAGAGAGAGAGAGAGAGATAATGACCATTTGTTATTAGGCTACCGATCCAATAACTTTAAAGAATTAACACATCTTCATTAATAGAACGTAATAGCGAAATAAAAATGTTGGTTAATTTCAAAACAAACTAATTGGGCAAATGCGACTTTTGATTCTCTGAAAAGATTTTATAAAACTATAATCTCTTTTTTAATATATATATATATATATATATATATATATATATATATATATATATATATATATATATATATATATATCGTAAACAATCGCAATTGTAAATTTTTCGGAAAAGATATTATTCCTAATGATTTCAAATACAAAAACAATGGTATGATTATGGTTGCAGGGAAATGAAGCAAAATAGTTATTATACTTACTTCAACCTTGATGACCCTATATTTATTTTGAAGGAAAGCTAGACTTCCTGCATTGCTATCTATAAGGCTAAACAAATTGTAAAAGTATACATAAATTTTAACAATATAAAGATACACGCGCAAATATAACCTACATAAGCCTTGTTGGCTGCTTTATCAAGCGACATATTTTCCATGGTATGGAAACGATGAGAAGTTGATGATTATGTTGTTTTCGTGAAGATTGCTGTGTAGTTGACTAGTCAACAGGCATCGAAATAAATACTAGTGAAATAACAGGGTATTTTCTTTTCTTATGTCATAGACATAAAATTTATGTTATTAAGTGATACAGAATTAAAATAAACATACAAAACAATATATATATATATATATATATATATATATATATATAGTTTTATTGCTGTGTAATACATAGGGCAGTTTAAACAGCATTACAATTCAATTGGAAATCATCCAAAAGAGTTCAATTTATAATCGCAACATTAATGTCTGATTATTCCTTTTATCATTATCAATGTATGTTAATATAAGTACCTTTTTGCTTCTTCTGCACTCAAAATCCGTTGCGTTTCAAAATCCTGCACGTGGAATAATAAGTTTGTTCTAATAAATGTAAAAATACATATTTTAGAATTAATTTTGACAGATAACCAGAGTGTTGAAATACAACAATTCAAACAAAAACGTACTAGTCATGTCAAAATTACAATCAGAAAAGGAAAGTAAAAGCTTAAAAAACTGCCTCCTTCAGTTGAACACGTGCACTTTCACCACGGAAGCGAGGACGGATGCCTCGGAAGGATAGCATTTCTTGTTTAACTAGCTACATAAGCCACGTGCAACATCAAATATGGGAACGAAAGGAACAAAACATTTTCTCATTGTGAATAATGTATAGCCATCTGGTTTGATCTCTAAATAATGAGTGAATCAGAACAAAAGGAAAACTGTAGTAATTGTACGAAAAATGTGCGTATGAGTGCAATTTTAAGAATTTTAGTGTTCACAAACATTATATGTAAACCAAAATGCGTTTAAAATCACTTGAACAGAGGAGGGTATATCCCTTTTCTAAACACAAGAAAAAAAGTTTTTCATCAAGGTTTATGAATGATATGAGGATTTATTGATTATAAACTATAGCTCCGAATCGTGCTATTTTACCTTTTTCATCAGCAAAATGTCCGGCTAGGGAATGACCAAACACAGTTTTTCTTACATTCTTTCTATTTTATATTATAAATTTGTTTTATTTATTTTATGTTTTGAAGGGAAAATTGCTTTTTAAATATGTAAGAAAGCACAATATGATACGTTTTACCTAAAATCATCCCTTTTTCCATCAGCTGACACGTATGGTTGTACATCATGAGATATAAATTTATATTTCTTTAAAACTCTTTCCAATTCACTGCGAAATAGAATAAAATCGTGTAAATATTGTTATTATATCCGATTTTCAATATAAAAAATGACAAACATATCATTCCTGTAAGTTGAAAATAAATAATTAAACATATTTTTTTGGATATGTCTTATTTACGAAATGCAAAATTTTATAAGTAGTAAGAAATTAAGATGTCGATAATAATTTAAATGATACTTCATCACACAACAATGGGGACTACATATAAAGTGGACAAAGATTAATTATGTTAAATCATCAAGGTTTAAGAAATTTGTAAATGATAAAAAATAAATATATCCTGAACATGTTTGGACCTTTTTGAATTATTTAATTAAGTAATTGTATTTTAGACTGATTATTTAGTATTGATAAAATAAAATTTATGAAGATTTACCTCATTATGTCGGCTTTTATCCTACTAACTTCATCTTTTGAAGCAAAAATGGTCATTTGTAAAGTTTGGGAATCTCCTACTATAAAGATCTAAAAAATCGAAAGCGATACATGTACAAACAAACAGTAAAACATAGTGTCTGAAAGGCATCTTTCTTCAATATGAATTCGATATACATCGAACTGTAATGTAATATGATATTCTACAGTTATTGACTTCTGATTTCGGATAAAACAAGGAATTCGCAACCCAACAGTAAGTTGTATTCACCGAGGCCGTAGAATATAAATATCTCTTGGGATAATAAGTGTGTTATTGAATGACCCCAGAAAAAAGGTTTCCAGAGGGAGGACCGTCCGTAGCTGCAATCACGTCAAGAAATTTCCGTTTACAAACTGTCGTTAAGTAAAGTTTAAAGGTCTTTTTGACTTATGAAAATTACACTGATTGATCTTTTTCAAAATACCGTTCAATGAAAATTGAAGTTTCAAAATAGCCATTGGAAATCTTCTATATCTAATTTGAGTTTCACGTATACCATGTTGGAATGTTTTTTACCCTCTCATGGCTTTACAGGAAGTAATTATAATGTTTCTAAGAGTAATTTAATATAATATGCAAAGTAAAGGCAACTTCACCCAAACAAAATTAATGAAATTTATATTCATCTAATTAAATGATTTATCACTACATTTTCAATTTATTAAATCTCGTTACAAAATGAGGTCAAGCTCGATAAACATTATATCAATATAAAATGCTTATTTTATAAAGACACGAAACAAAAGTAAAAGATGAGCGGAAATGTATAAATAATTGCATCTGTAAGAACATACTTGTACCTTGAAGACAAGATGAACGCATATTTGATTGCATTTGGCTTTCTGATATAAAAGATTTTTAAAGGAAATAGAAAACAAAACTCTGAATAAAAATCGCAAAAAAATACATTGGAGCTATTTCATTAAGTTGGCTATTTTTAATTTAAAAAAAAAATATTTTAAAACTTGTCTTTTGGGATTTGTTCGAGACACGAGTATTTAATGAAAGAAATCGAAGGTTGGAGTAATTGACAATGTATAAAGATCTGGCTAAGTATTGTTTAAACAACTGTTTTGCTACATGGTTTTTTAAACTTATTCTTTCTATCATTGTAGTAATAAATAAAGATCAATATCTGTCCAGATAAAATTATCAATTAAAAGTATATATTCCGTGCACAGCCAAAATACAACTTAAATAAAGCCCGTTGTTAACGTTCAATACAAATTGCGTATCTGAAACTGAATGACGCCCATTTTAAACCTTCCATATCAAGTTTTAAATTAACACTAGTACTTTACCTCCAACTCTGATGTGTCGTTGCCTGCAGCATCTTTTACCAAAACACTTAGAGAAATTTTCCCTTTGGCATTTGCGCTTAACACCATGTTTAGAGTAACTGATCCATTGCCTGATACGCATAATACAGCCTTTTCTTTATTTCCTGGACAATTGTTTTTGGGATTAAGAATTTGTTCTTTCAAATCAGAGGATGCTTGCAATAAACCAATTCTTTTAAATTCATGAACTGCATTTTCTCCAATATCAAGATCTGTCACATCATTCTATATAAGCAAATTTAAAATTTTACATTTGCCAAAAAGGCAGGATTTAAAAAAAATATTATATTCCAAAATGAATAGAAAGATAAAGTTAAAACATATTTTTCTTAAAGTTAATGCGAGAGTATTACAGTATCAATTTTATTATCAATTAATGCTTTAGTTTTTGTATATGCTATTACTACATGTTCGGTTTTGCATATTTTTTCCATCTTTTAGACTTCTTGAAAGAAAATCCAGACTTATGTTTTACTTCCACATCTAAACATGTAGCTCATTTCCTCTTCGGCAATAATACAATTGAATAGAATCCTGAAATGTATTACAACGTTTTATTACATTTTATTTTTAAATATAGCTATTGTTATTTATACAAAGTTGTTTCATCAACCAAATTCATGAATAGAACAGGAACAATTAAATATTACCTTAAAATCATGAATTTCTGAGCCTTGTTTCAAGTCTCTTCTTATACCAACAGTTAGTTGTTTGTATTTAAATACCGGTGGGTTGTCGTTTATATCCCAAATCGTTACAATTATATTAGTCGTCGTTGTATTAAACTGCGTTTGCTGGCTTTTGTCGTCACATTGAGATGAATAGTTCGTTACTATTGTTGAATCTCTTGCATGCACTTTCAATGTCACTTGTGATGTTGTTTCTCTGTCAATAGGGCTATTTAATGAAAGTTGACCAGTTACTTCGTTAATGCTAAAATTATATGCGTTGTCTAAAAAAATAACAAAATAAGATAATAAAAAATTAATTTTTGTAACATCACGATAAATAAAGCACATCACTTTTAAATAGAAAATGAAGCCAACCATTTGAAAGGAGATTGTTATAGGTTCGTTCAAAAACCAATATTCACAGTCTTGTATGCTTAATTGTAATGAACACAATATTGCTTACTATCTTAACGAAAATCTAATTTACTATTAGGCTATTCATTGCTCGAGTAGTAGTGCAGCACGGGCCACTAGTTAATGTCGATTGAGAAGTTACAATTTTTTTCATCTAGTGTTTAAACAAATATTACAAAAAAAAAAAAAAAAAGAAAATAAATCAACAAAACTTTATTAATACTACCTCAATTTTTTCCAGCCCATTTTATTGGTCTCAATTTACAAACTTTAATCGTATTTTCTAAATTTCAAATTAAATATTTCCGTAGAAATAGACTCAGTTATGACAAAATGATTCCAGTATTCAGTGAATTTACCGAAATTCAGCACGGGACAAAAATTGACTTACGTTCAAGTGTGTAAGTTGTGTTAGAATCTTTATCGATGTCCACTGCAACCACTGTGTAAAAGTTTTCATGAGTTGATTCCTCAGAAATCTGTGTCCCGTATTGTGTTTTATCAAATTGTGGCGGGTTATCATTTACATCCTTAATGTTGATTATTATATCTTCTGATATTGTGGATTTTTTTGGATCTCCATTATCAGATGCATTGACTTTTAACTATAACAAATTTATAATCAATAATATAAATAACTTACACATCGACATTTTATTAAATAATAAAACATACCAGTTCCTGTCTAAATCACAATCCCTAGAAAACTGGCAAATTGAAGTATACATATAAACGTCCATCAATGAAGTGAGGGAGGGTGCTCCGGAAGGGTAAGCACCTTCTGTCTAGCTAGCAAATTCCATATGGCACATCAAACTTGCAATTATAAGAATTTTTAATAGATATATCTACATCGCTTATTTAAACAAATGATTTTAATTTTTGTTTTTTTCCCTTTTATTGTACTGTTTCGCCGTTTTATTATTAACTTGTAAATTTTTGTGTTCCTTGTTACAATAGCTGTTAACGATTTTTCAAAAAAAGCTATCTTCTGATGTGCCATATGACCCATTAAAATTTAACAGGTACTAGTATTTTTAATAGATATATCTACATTCATTAAATATATACATTTATTAACTTACACGATACAAATCAGTTATGTTTGCTTTTAAGGCTCCGCTAACATGAATAATGCCGGTATCTCTGTCTATACTAAACGGGAATGGATGGTACATGGAACTGTTTAGGAATTTGTACGATATTCTTTTATTGTTGGGAGCTTTATCTTTATCTGTAGCCGTAACATGAGCAACAGATGTGCCATTTCTTGCACACTAAAAAATTATAAGAAAATTGGACTATTGTAAGCAATAATATACAATATGCATATCTTGTTTTATTAAAATGTCATCCGTAACTACTCATATTTCAACAAGTAGATTTGTTAGTCTAGTGCTTCAATAGTAGAATTACACATATAACACTTAAAAAGGGTGGATCAATGATCATTTGTTTGTATTTTTCGCTGTCTCGATTGTTTTCTTCTTTCTGTGGTTGAGCTGCCTGTGGCAAAGTATGATTTTTTTTCGTTCTCTTGATTCTGAGAAAATCATTGCAAAATTTAAATGTTGTGTGTTAAAACATATAATCACCAGACTTAAAGATATTAAAAAGTGTTTTTTGTACTAGGTATATACCTTATGATTTAAAAACACATTTAGATCTAGAAATGAATAACATAAGCAACTATTAAATTTTTTATTTACGTAAACGCATTCCATGGATAGTAATCGCCTAAGATTTATAAGCTTTGGAACACTCTAACAGTTCAGGGTAAATAGAAATAATAATCACAAACGATACTTTGTAAAATGATCGTGCAAATCTAGTTTACCTACTTTTACCTATATGCCAGGAAAACCCTCAAATATTTTTACGAGTATAAATAAGGTACATAGACCTTAATTCTGTTTTAACTGTTTTGCAATTGTGCCTATTGATCCGAAACGCTAATCATAAAACACTTATGTGACATTAAACAAACATATATCGTACAATGAAGACTATAACAATAATACAAGAAAGATTTGATTCATAAATAATGATTTTCTAAAAAATTGGAAAGTATTTTTTTTTGTTATACAAAATTTATGGTTAAGTTGTTATTACAAGCTTATCAATTCTATAATTCTACAAAAATATTAATTCTACTATCTAGAACTTCTTAAATATAAGGTGTCATCAGTTGAATATGAATTATTTATATGATTTATCAAAAAATCTAACCTCATAAATAGAACTTTCAATGTTGCCTTCCGGAAATTCTGGAGCGTGATTATTTGCATCCGTTACAGTTATTATAACTTCTGTAAAATTTTGTTTTGGTGGAACACCCTTATCTTCAGCTGTTACATTTAGGAGGTATATATCAGCATGATCAAGCAGACTATTGTTAACTTGAATTACACCAGTCTTACTATCAATACTGAAAAAGTAGGAGGCATTGCTGCTACTTATATTGTAGTAAACTTCCCCATTTTGACCATCATCTTTATCGCTGGCCACTACAGTTACCACTATTCTGCCTTCTTTGGATTCTTCAGTCAGATTAGCTTTGTACGTTTGTTTACCAAACTGCGGATAATTGTCATTTACATCCAGGACTTTAATACTGATTGTAACTGTTCCTGTTTTTTGTGTCGTTTCCAATTCTGGATTATCCTTGCATAATAACACTAAAGTATAATGATTCAATTTTTCCCTATCCAAATCTCCATTAATTGTTAAATTGCCCTAAAATAAAATGTATGAAAAATAATATAGTTCTGTTTTATCTTATATTGATGGTGTAAATACGAGGACGATAATAAACCTTTTGCAAAAATAAAAACGCAAGTAACAATATGTATTCAAATGAATTTCAATGAAGTGAAATATCTCAAGAATTTTACAGTTTACTTAATTTTTTACGTCAAATAAAGAATATACGAGTAATTAAATCCAAATGCGGAATATTAAAAATATGAGTATATTAAATTAAGAAGTATCTTTTGTTTTTATATTGAACTTTTATATATATACAAAAAATTAACAGAATTTTACAATTATTCGAATACTGGAATGCAAATGAAGGAAGCATTATTGTTAATAAGCTTTCTAAAATTTGAATTTAGCATGATAACGTATTTTGTTTTGATGACAATAAGTATAACGTACAATCTCTAAACCATATATTGTTTTAAAATAACGTATATATAATAAAATCATAACATTAAATGTCCTATATCATTAATATATACTATTCTCTGAAATTGTCATCTTAATTGTTTTCTAATCAAGTATGAAAACTATATTTACGTATACGCTTGATAAAAACATCTAAGGTGATTTAATGGTATACACAAATGTACCAAAATAGACATCAAAGGTCATAATGGAGCATTTAAAAATAATCTTTTACTATGGAAACTAACCAAATATTTGTCAATATGAAATGGTAGCGGAGGTGTCTGGTTCTCTATGTAGTAAGTCAGATTTGCATTCATTCCAGTATCATTATCAACAGCAATGAATTGGTGTAGAAAAGTGAAATTATAATTGTCTTCCTTAATTTCGAATGACTGATTCGTAGGAACAAATGCCGGGGCATTGTCATTTATATCAATTAGATCAACAACCACTACGGCTGTAGAATTTTTCAAGCCATCATTTGCCATCACAGTTATATTCATTTGTGGCTGATCCTCTCTATCTAATTGATCCTCACGTGAGACTGTTATGATTCCTACAATAATACCATTTGATATATTTTTCAATTTCAATTATTTCTAATTACATTTCACAATATATACGTACAGAAACTAAACATTGACAGCAACACACACACACACACACACACACACACACACACACACACACACTACAGAATATATTAAATACTAAAATGTATTATGTCACATGTTGGCATTACCCTAATGGGTTACGAATTTTCTAAACACTATATAAAATAGGGCCTGGATCACTCAGATAACATTTCAGTTTAATCTGCATCAACCACAGATCTTTCTCACTAAATAACGTTAATAAGACTCATCGGTTTCAACAGACAAGATTATTCAACAATAGCTTTATAACAATATAACACCATTTGCATTATCTATGAAAAATAAATAAAGGAAAAGTAACTGATCAAACATTCAATGTGAAAATTACTATGCATCTTTTTAACAACCATATCAACCAATAAAAATCTGTATTCCTATTGGTATTTATCATGATCTTTCCAATCGATAAGAATTTCATAAACATAGCCCCAAAATTGATCACTGTTTTATCTATTATCATTATTTTTCCCAATTTCCCTATGACCACAAATAGACAAGCAACTTCAAATCAATTTTGGAACGTTATGATATAACATTTATGAAGACAATAAAGCATTTTGGACAAAAATGATTCGAATTGAAGTAAATGGCATATATTTCACCCTGAATAATAATATTCAAATATTAACAAGGGAATCAAAAATAGAAAGTCCTCGAATGTTGTAAAAAAATCATTTACATTTCAGTTGAGAAAACCAGTTGTAAATACAACAAAATGTTTTGTGTCTTCCGATGATTTGTTTAATTTTTAAAACAGCCGATATGGAGTTTCATGGACAGAATGTCAATAAAATTTAATTGCATTTTTTATTGAAGTCGGCAAAAGTGTGATGAATTATTGACAATTTTTTGTTCAGTCATAAAGGCATTTCTACCTTTGGGGAGCAGTCTTATTAAATCAAAGGATAACGGCAAACACCCGCTTTATTTTACCTTAAACATAAATAAAATGTTAAACTAATAAATAAATAAATAAGTAAATAAATAAATAAATAAAAATAAATAAGTAATTAAATAAATAAACACAAAAACATACATATTAAAATAAAACTGTATATATCTTAAAAAGTAAGATATATATCAAAATGAAAACATAATTTTTTTCACATTAAATAGTGAGCATACGATGATAATCTGGTCTTTACCTTTATCAAATCGGCCTTGTATTTTAATTCGTTGTGTTGGAAGAGGCAGCATTTAAGCAATACCCAAATAGCCTTTCATTTCCTTAATCAAAATTTAAACATTTAAGCTTATGGTAAAAGAAATGAACATGCTTCGTTTTTATTTCTTTTTTTTCTTCAAATTTGATCTTAACTTAAATTTACCTTGCAATAAGAATCATTTTCACTTTTGACACTAAGTGTTTTTTTAAACTGCTACTTGATGTTAAGTAAATAAATTATATTTAATGAAAGAAAATGTTTAGTAATAAAAGAGATAATTGTTTCTTAAACACAAACAAACAAAGCATTCTACATACCAGTGATGCTGTCTATAGAAAATCCACCTTTAGGGTTTTTATAAATGGAATATGATATATGATTGTTGACATCTTTATCTGTAGCAGTCACTGTTAAAACTATCTGACCATGACTTGGAGATTCTCGAACATTACTCTGGTATACATTCTTCGTAAACTCGGGTGCATTGTCATTGATGTCGCGTAAAGTAATAGAAACGATCGCTGAAAAAAATTATAAAACAACATCATTTTGATTAAATACTGAAATTAAATTAAGAAAACTTTTTCAGAATAAAGCATAAGCAAATGAAGTAGCTTACTTTTCCCGCTTCGATTAGAAATATATAACTGATAAAATCTCTAGTACTGTAAAGTGTATTCAAATTGTAGTGAGTTTATGAACCTTGACCATGCGCGCAAGGTATTGTAAGCATAAAACAAGGATGATAATAAACGACTATCCTTTGTATATTAAACTCCATGCTAGTCAGAACAGCAGTTAGTCTGTAATATTTTTATATAGGAGAGACTATTATGTACAATCAAAAATGTATACTGAAATATTCAAATTGGGCATATCTTCGTTTAATTTAGTGAATACTTGTACATTTTAAACGAATTAATTAATTCAACAACTAAGCTTTTCATATTTGCAAAATCTTTACGTTACCTTTTTATGTTTGATTTTTACAGATGAATTTTATATACGAAAATTATGTATGACATTTAAAAGTAAACAATACCTGTGTCGTTTTGAGGAGCATTAACAACTGCCTCTGTGTCGTTAACAAGGATTGTCAAGGTTATAGTTTCCGTCGTCTCTCTATCTAAATTTGATTTTACATAGATGTTTCCAGTGGATGAATCAATATCAAAATAATGCTAAAACAAATACGTCAATTTTTCAATATGTATTTCAATAATTGAAATAAAATGGAAAGTAAAAATATTATTTATTTGGCAAAATGAAAGAAATCGTTAACTTAAAAATACAATGATTTCTGTCCAGACAATATACAGATAATTACTACAAATAATTACTACTAATAAAGAATTAAACAAAATTTCTTTCCATCAACATTTTAATTTAAAAATAAAAATGATGATAATACTACTACTGCCACACACACACACACACACACACACTGAATCAATTTCATAAGAGATTATGCCTTGCCAAAACATCATGTTTTATGCAGCACACAATTCAAAAGTTTTTGACATACTCTACCGTTTAACATTATATGAAAATATGCAGTCTTTTTAAGTATTTAGTATTCTGAACAATAACTTTATCTTGTAAAGAATTCGAGAATATAAAATAGTGGGAAAATATTACTAACCTCCACCAAAGATACATTTACAGGTGAACTATTTTCATCGGAAGCCTTAATATCAATAATTGAATAAACCAAATTATTATCAATATCCGGATCGGAGGCATTACAGGTCACAATAGTGGTGCTGACTGTAGCATTTTCCAATACATTCTCATGAAAGTTATTATTACTGAAGAATGGACGATGGTCATTCACGTCTTTTAGTTTTATTAAAACTTGAGTTGTTCCAGTTTAGAAGGACTTCCAAGATCACGTGCAATAACAGTTAAATTGTAGGTATCCAAGGTTTCTCTGTCAAAATTAAAATTAGATGTGCTGATAATGCCGGTCTGTGAATCAATGAAAAATCTATCAAAACCTCCTTTTGATATGTAGTAACTAGTATCATTATTAGGAGAACTGGCATCGTCATCTATAGCGAAAACAGTTGTTACATTCAAACCTGTAATGAAAGGCAAAAATTTAAATTTAGAGGGTTGTAAAAGAAAATCAAACAATGTTTGTAAAAAAAATTGCAAAATTCGGATTTATTGGTACTGGTCGCTTATGCGTTTATGAGATATCAAATGAATAAATTAAAAATTGTTTATATCTCTTGTTTGCCAGAAACAAAAGTTACAATATAAATATAGATTTTTTGATTGAGCTACATATATAGCCATGTTGCAAAAAAGACGTAGTAATTTTTTCAATATTTGATTGAATTGTTGTACTAGTGAAGTCTAGTAGCTTTCTTTAGAATACACTAAAGTGTATTTAAGATTTTGCCTTGACCGACTACAAAAACTCTTCAGTCAAACCAGAGGTTGCAAGATGATAGCTTCACAATTTAATCGAGATTCTAGTTCAACATCAAGCTTATCTCCTTTAAAACAACCTCGGTTTTTTATGGAGATCCAAATTAAATTAATTAATGTTACATTACTAGTTATAAAACAAAATATTTAGCATACAGTTTGCAGTGATAATAAACATGACAATCGATTTATTATTATTATTATTATTATTATTATTATTATTATTATTATTATTATAACAACTGCAATGGTATAAAAACGGGATCAATAAATAAAACACAAACGTACTGGTCCATTTCCAAATCACAATCGCTAAAACAAAGTAGAAACTTTGAAAACTGGTCCATTCAGTTATAAATTAAAATCTTTATAGCTAAATATATATCACTGTTCTAATCATAACAATTTTTTTGCAAGTCAATAATCACTCAAAATTTAGACATTCAATATTTTATTATAACAACCCAGAACACAGTCTAGGAAATATTCGTTTTGCATTTTTACTTTTCAATTTACCGTGTAAGATAAACGAGAAAATTTCATTTTAATAAACCCATTTTTTCAATTTGTTCTTGCTTGCATTGGCATTTTTGTTATGGAATAATTTTATAAGCCCGTCACTTGACGCGGCATATTATGGTATACGTTCGTCTTTCTGTTTGTACTTCTGTCCGTTAGCTTTTTGCTGGTGCATTTAAATTCTTTTACAGTTCTTAAGCATATGTTTTGAAATCTGCAGATGTGTGACTTATGACTTAAAGATGCTGAGGAAGATTCTTTTCCTGATTGAAAAAACAAAATTGGTGTTGTCGGCTAATTAAGATTTTATTATACTACACTTTTTTCTGCTTTAAACTTCGTTAAACAGGTTTTGAGCAAATGTTTTTGAACTTTACAGATGTGTTAATTGTGGATGCTAAAAAAAAATGAAAAAATGGCTGCTTTCGGCATTTCTTGTTCACTGATCTTCTTCGTTTTTTAAACCATCAGGTGACAGGACGTATAATGGTAAACAGTTTTCTGTCAGTGTGTCAGCCAGTTAGCTTTTTTTCCTTCTTCAACGAACTAGCGTTTTGCTTGTACACCGAACTAGCTTTTGCTTGTGAATCAAAATACTTCTGTAGTTTTTGAGCAAATTTTTTTAGACTATGCAGGTCTCTGTTATGGACAATAGTGATGGCGTATTTTGTTCCACTTAGCGGGCTCTTTTCATATCGCCAATACAAAAACCTTTTTTTAATTATCCTTTTAATATCATCAGATATTAGAAAAGTAAGTAATCCAGTACCCAATGATATTCTTCGTAAGCACATTACGACAAAATAAAATCTACCTAACCCTCACATTTTCCCTCTTTGAAGCTTGTATTGTACAAACTTTGATTCAACTTTGTGTGTTATCATTACATACTTGAAGATAATAATTATTTTTAATAAATACAATAATACATAAAGTGAATAAGTTTCATTGGGTGTCTCAGACCTGAATAAACTAACAAATGCCAAGTAATATTTCGGAATCAACAATTATTATCCGGCAGGATTTTAGATATTTTATTTTTAATAACAGAAAAAAATTCTAAAGCGTGTGAAATAAGTTGTTTAAAATGTGGGTAAAATCGTATTAAACGTTTTCAATAAATTGTCCACTTTAATAGAAATAAAATAAGAAACTGAGCAATTAGATATGAAAGATAAAATCAAATAGTAATTGTCAAGAAGAGTTGTCGATAGGACTGAATCTGGTCAAACTCAGAAGCATTAGTTGTTTTTAATATAGCGAAGAAATGTATTTTAAAATGTTCTTTGATTGAGTCTGATCGTATTAGTCACAAGCTGCTCCTTAAAAAGAAACTAATGTTTTACAGCAACTTTTAACTGATTTAAATGCACTTTAAATTCTTCTAGGTGCTGAAAAAAGCTATACAAGAATCGGAAATCTCGATTTAATTATCAAATATGCCAAACTATATGAGTATCTTATATGTTTACTGTGATTTCTACTATGGTTGAAACATTCAAAAATAGAGGAAATACCATTAGAGCTCAGAAAACTAAAACAATCTGCCACAAAACAAAAGTCATCAAAACAAGTCATATATTCAAATGAAATAAATTAAAATCAATCGATGTAAAAGATTTTGTTTCAACGGTTAGCCACAATGAGTGGAAAATTCAATAATTTTAATTATTACCTGATAATTGTTTTAGTATAATGTGTGTGTGTGTGTGTGTGTGTGTGTGTGTGTGTTGTCTGTCTCTGTCTGTGTGTTTTGTGTGTGTATGTGTGTGTATGTATCGATTTGAATATGTATAGATAAGTTTAACTGTACCTGTATACGTTTTGTGCGTTGTACAATACAGTACAATTGCACCAGATTTATTTTGCATTTTAAATTTTAAAGCTGTCTCATCTGGTTTTTAACAGCAGTATCAATAATTTTATTACTTATATTTAAATGTAAAGCTAATGAAGCAATTTAATTAAATAATTTTAATTTGTTTCTTGCAAAATAGTACCTGTGCCAATATTGTACATCTGGAAGGTAAAAGGAGGAAAAATTCTTCTTTTTAATTTAAAAATGTATAATATGGTGTCGCTTATTCCGAATATAGGGTGATTCACTCATGGACAGTTATTGTGTTTAAGCAATAAACATATCAGCATACGGGAAAAATTTGTCACCACAAGTACAGTTCTTTAGGGGCTGGATACTGGTAGGTACCTGTAACGCACCAAGTTACCACTGATAGAAATAAAAGTATAAACTGGTGGATAACTGTCACTTTATCAACCAAGACAAAGTGGAGGTGCAAATTATGTAATACGTAACACAAGTTATAAAATTTTACAAGAATATATTTAACACAGGAGTTAACTTCAATATAAACAATTTACTTTCCGATGGGAATTGAAAATTCATTATATTACAAAACAAAACAAAACATACTTGTACTCCCATAGAAAAAATATATTTGATTTCGTCAATTTTTTTGCTTTTTTGAAAATTACCTAAAGGTTAACTATACTTACCTGAACATTGATTACAATAGTTGTATTACTTGATAGAGGTGGTGTTCCAAGATCCTCAGCAATTGCGTAAAATACGATTCTACTAGCTGGCTCTCCTAATTTTTTAAAATCAATTTTTTCATAATCTAGTGTTCCATTCAATGATATTTCCCCTGTTGTACTGTTTATGGTAAAGTTCGATTCAAGGTCATCGTCTATATTCAAGCGATATTTAAAATCACTATTAT